>PIJE02008189.1:0-2500 GCA_002895965.2 Coryphaenoides rupestris | reverse complement strand
GATGTCTGGGTGTCTGTGGTGCTGGGTCTCTAGGTCTCTGGATGTCGGATTCTCTGAATGTCTGATGTCTGGATGTCTGGAGGTCGTATTGTGCTGGATGCTTTCTGGAGCTTCTGCGAGCTCTGGGGGTCTGTTGTGTGTCCGGTGTGTGTTCCGTGTGCTGGGCGTCGGTGCGTGACTTACCACTCGGCCACCCCGGCTACATATATGAGTGCACCCCGTAAATGAGTGTCATTTCACGGTACAACTTATTGAGTCTACCGCTTAAGTAAGTCCACGGCTACATATATGAGTGCACCCCGTAAATGAGTGTCATTTCACGGGTACAACTTATTGAGTTCTACCGCTTAAGTAAGTCCACGGCTAACATATATTGAGGTGGTGGGTCCGCCACGGGAGGTGATGCCCCTGCCTCGGGAGTCCCCCCACCTCAGGGTAAGTATAGGGAGAGCCGGGTGCCCCTTGTGATGTCTGGGATGTCTGGATTGTCCGGAGCTTCTGGATGTCTGGGTGTCATGGGTGTCTTGGAGCTCTTGGTTGTCTGGATGTCTGGGTTGTCTCTGGGTCTCTGGATGTCTGATGTCTGGATGTCTGGATCTCTGGAGCTCTGTCTCTCTGGAGCTCTGGAGCTCTGGGTCTCTGGGTCTCTGGATGTCTGGATGTCTGGATGTCTGGATCTCTGGATCTCTGGAGCTCTGGACCTGGTCTCTGGGCTCTGGATGTCTGATCTCTGGAGCCTCTTCTGGGTCTCTGGTGTCTGGATGTCTGGATGTCTGGATGTCTGGATTCTGGAGTCTAGCTCCTGGGCTCTGGGTCTCTGGTCTCTGGGTCTCTGGATGTCTGGATCCTGGAGCCTGGTCCTGGAGCTCTGGAGCTCTGGGTCTCGGGTCTCTGGTGTCTGGATGTCTGGATTCTGGATCTCTGGAGCTCTGGAGCTTGGGCTCTGGATCTCTGGATTCTGGATCTTGAGCTCTGGGTCTCTGCGAGCTCTGGAGGGTTGCTCCTGGATGTCTGGATGTCTGGATGTCTGGATGTATGGATGTCTGGATCTCTCGTGGAGCTCTGGAGTTCTTACTGGGTCTCTTGGGTCTCTGGTTCTGTGGATGTCTGGATCTCTGGAGCTCTGGATCTCTGGAGCTCTGGAGCTCTGGGTCTCTGGGTCTCTGGATCTCTGGATCTCTGGATCTCTGGAGCTCTGGAGCTCTGGAGCTCTGGGTCTCTGGATGTCTGGAGCTCTGGAGCTCTGGGTCTCTGGGTCTCTGGGTCTCTGGATGTCTGGATGTCTGGGTGTCTTGGTCTCTGGAGCTCTGGGTCTCTGGGTCTCTGGATGGGTTCTGGGACAGAGGTCTGACAGGGTGGGTGTGCAGGCGGGGGGGTTGTTTCTTGAGGCGGCTTCCTCTGTGCCGTCAGTGAGCAAACAAACGAGACTCAGATATGTCAATAGAAGATATGCGTAAACAAACACAGGCGTGCACTCGCACGGACACACAACACAGGCACAGATGCACACAGATGCACACAGAGACACACACGCACACACGCACACACACACATGCACACACACGCACACACGCACACAGAGACAAGAGACACTCCCCAAACATATCCACTCCCCAAACACGCATAATTGTTAAGGGAGTGGAGTCTAATATGCATGTTTATTGGTAAGATAGACATGGAGATTGCATGTACTGATGTGTTTGGAGGTAGCTAACAGGTAGCTAACAGGTAGGTAACAGCGTCCATCTCCTCCATGTAGCCCAGTGCCAGTGTGTGCTGGCTGGCTGGATGTGAACGCACACCTTTTAGGGTCAAAACGAGAGGCAGGCGCAGGTTTGCCATGCAGGGGTCACGCCTGGTTTACAAGCACAGTAATAGCTCTCCTGTTTCCAATACTATCTGCAGTGTGTGTGTGTGTGTGTGTGTGTGTGTGCGTGTGTGTGTGTGTGTGCTTTTTCAAGCTTAACTATCTAGGTTACGAGTGTGACTGATGCCAAAGCTATGCAAGGAGGGGGCCGCGTGTGTGTGTGTGCGTGTGCGTGTGTGTGTGTGTGTGCGTGAGACTGATCGGCCTATCACGGCAGTGCATGTTGTAAAGGGTAGAAGGTGATCGTACAACAATGGCTCCGGATGGGAGGAGGAGTTAGCGGAGGGTTACCAGGGAAGATTTGACATTGAAGCCTTATTGCCTTCTATGGCTGTGTGTGTGTGTGTGTGTGTGTGTGTGCGTGTGTGTGTGTGTGTGTGTGTGTGTGTGTGTGTGTGTGTGTGTGTGTGTGTGCGTGTGCGTGTGTCTGAATAAGAAGGAAGAGTTGTTATAGTGTGTGTGTGTGTGTGTGTGATGTGTATCCAACAACCTTTGCATAGCACACCATTAGCAGCTATTTTGTCATATGCATCTATTCCTCCTCCTCTTCCTCCTCCTCATCCTCCTTCTCCCCTCAGCCCCAGGAGGAGAAGTAAAACAACATGGTGTGTTTTCTCTCTATGCTCATCTTTG
>PIJE02008184.1:0-11006 GCA_002895965.2 Coryphaenoides rupestris | reverse complement strand
TCTCTCTCTCTCTCTCTCCCTCTCTCTCTCTCATAACAGGCCAGGCGGGGGTGTTTTTAACAGGTCAGTGGGGTGTTTTTCTAAACATTGTCCCGCTCACTGCTGAAAATTCAATAGTTGCCACCTCTTTTTCGCCCAGTCAGCCCACGCCCCCATTATCGCAGGGTCGCGGTTCTAATTGAGCGAACCCCAATGAGGCCCCAGCAGGGAGGGGGGGCGAGGGGAGAGGGGAGCTGTGGATGGACAGCATTGGCAACCGCTGCAGAGCTCCATCACACCGGGAGTTAAAAGGCCAGTCCAGTAAAATGGGTTTTTCTAATTGTTCTGGGAAAAGAGAGACGGCATAGGAGAGAGAGAGAGAGAGAGAGAGAGAGAGAGACAGATCCTCTTGTGTGCTAATGTCCATTTTCACCCATCCACCTCCACTTTTCTCTCGGAGGGCTGGGGGTGAAGGGCCATTAACGTATTAAGGAAAAGACCAAAATACCCCTGAGCTCAACTCGCGTTCCTTTCTTCCCCATTCATCCATCCCTGGGCCACGCGCTGGAATTAATCTGCGGAAGTCTTGCCGCCAACAATGGCTATTCACAGGCCCGCGCCCGCAAACGGACAGGAGGGCGAGAGAGTGAGCCAGAGAAAACCAAACTAGGGGAGCTGGAAGCATCCATCATGCACACCCTCACCTATAGATCACCGACCTCCCTCTCCTCTCCTCCCACTCCCGCCGCTGCGAAAGCCGGAGAGCTTGTGACAAAAACCTGGAAGTTGGGTTGAGCATCGCGGAGCCCTACAGCCGCGATTACAGATGGTCGCCATGGTTACCAATTCAACGGCCAATCGCTGCCCAGACTCCAAGGCTGCTTGCATTCATTTAATTTGTGCACGCACGGTGACACGAAAGGTGCAGACATGCACGCACACGCACATAAGCACACACACACACACACACACACACAATCTTGTGGGAGCAGTAATTACAACTTGGCCTTGGCCCTGGAGGGTGAGCAGGGGGGGGGGTGGTCTGTCGTGCTGAGATCCGTCCTGCCCTCACAGTGCGCATCCCAGGCCTCGCATTAACCCGTGGGGCGTGCTGGGGGCCTGATAAGAGCACGTCTCAACAACCTCCACCAAAGCACACACCCACACCACCTACACCCACCACTGTTGTTTACAAGGAGCAGTGGTAGTAGTAGTCCAGTACCACATGGTGAGGTGGATAAATAGAGAGATAGCGATAAACGAAGAGAGGAGAGGAGAGGAGAGAAGAGAAGAGGAGAGATGGGGGTGGGAGAGGAGAAGAGAGGAGGGGGTGCAATATGAGAAGAGAGGAGGGGGTGCAATATGAGAAGAGAGGATGGGTGGTAGAGGAGAAGAGGGGGTGGGAGAGGAGAGGAGAGGAGAGGAGAGGAGGAGGGGGGGGGAGAGGGAGGAGGGGAGAAGAGAGGAGGGAAGGTGGAGAGAGGAAGAGGAGAGGGGAGAGAGAGGGAGAGGAGGGGGTGGAGAGGAGAGGAGGGGGTGGGGAGAGGAGAGGAGAGAGGGGTGGGAGAGGAGAGAGAGGAGAGGAGAGGAGAGGAGAGGAGGGGGTGGGAGAAGAGAGGAGGAGGTGGGAGAGGAGAGGAGAGGAGAGGAGAGGAGAGGAGAGAGAGGAGAGGAGAGGAGAGGAGGAGGTGGGAGAGGAGAGGAGAGGAGAGGAGAGGAGAGGAGAGGGGGTGGGAGAGGAGAGGAGAGGAGAGGAGAGGAGAGGAGAGAGGAAATGAGCAGGTACAATAGTTAGCTAGCGACCTTGGAGCAGATGGTTGCACTCTAATGCGGACTGGAATGGAACAAACGCTGTCCTTTTCATTTCAGGCCCGGTCAAAAATGGCAACGGGATCGTTTCATTTCAAATATTTCAAGATTTTTAGTTTACATGAGCCATTGTGTAGAAGAAACACCAGGTTATGTACTCCAGGAGTGTACTCAAACGTAAGCATATTCTTCACTTTATGAAAACATTTATGAACTTTCACACACGTCATCTCATGCGCCACCTAGTGGACGGTACAGCAAGTCTTTAAATGAGGTCTAGGATCCTACCAGTTGTTTGGTGTGTTGTGTGTGTGTGTGTGTGTGTGTGTGTGGGGCGTGTGACATGATGTTGTCGTGTGATGAAAGGATCAAGATTGCATTGCTCAGTTTCAAGGGCTGTGGTCAAATCACAGACTTCTCCTACATCCTGAGGAAAAGTAGCCGACTGAACCGTCACCGAGACAGAGAGAAAATAGTCTTGGCTAAGCGATGTGGTCGAGTTTGTGACTGTCGCTCAAGGTTCAAGGTAGTCCGAACGTACACACTCACACAGACACACACATAGATACACACACTATGTTAATATGATATACGATAAATTATACCCACATAAATCTGCATTTCTGTTCAACAAAAAATATAGAGTATTGAGTTATACAATACAATCTGTGGCCTTCTGCCCATTGAAGGACGCTAAAATATGTACATAGAAAGTGCACAAAAAACATCCTATTTGGCAGGGACCCTATCTTTACGTAATTATATTTCATATACATTTACATAAGTATGACAGCATATATATATATATATATATTCCTTTTCAAATTAAATGGTCATGTTTTCATTCTAGTTCAATTTGTGCTCTGCAGTAAGTTATTAATATAACCAATATTTCCCTAGTGCGTGGACAAATATATTTTCTATATATTTTGTACATTTAAAATAAAGGATTAATTTAACCCGAAATGAAAAAAGTTGCGCCTTGCGCTCCGAGGGACCGGTCTCCTCAAGCTGAGCAGTAATCTGCGCCACTAAAGGGCAGATGTAGAAACCTTATACTTCACCGTGAAGTCTTTGGTTTGCGATATAAAAAGTGTCTCATGAATCCCATCTTTGTAAAAGGGTGTTTTCCCTCGCAACAGGAACACACTAGGGGTCGACCGATATTTTTTATTTACATTTTTATTTACATAATTTTCCCGATTATTATTATCGTTATTTTGTATGATCTGATTGCCGAAAAATGTATGCGCTCCTTGCGGCAAAATGCACTCCTTGCAGGCGGCTCTGATGCAGTCGCCTCTCTCTGGCTCAATGTCCCGCCGGCAGCATTATTGATTGGCTATACATCACTTACTCCGTATTTGTGGGAGACACGTGGGAAAGAGGTCGCCAATCAGTCTGCAGTGTTTGTATCGACACGCCCATTCGCTACGATTGGCGATTGGCGGCGCAGCCAAAATAACGCGACAAAACCAATCGGTCTGCAGTGTTTTGGCTCGACACGCCCATTTATAAATGGACACCATTTATAGTGTCCATTTATACTATAAATGGACACTATATGGTGTCCATTTACTATAAATGGGCGTGTCGAGCCAAAACACTGCAGACCGATTGGCTTTTTTTTTTTTGGCTGCGGCCAATCGCCAATCGTAGCGACTGCATCAGAGCCGCCTGCAAGGAGCGCATTTTGCCGCAAGGAGCGCATTTTTTCATTTAATCGGCAATCAGATCATACAAAATAACGATTCCAATAATTGGAAAAATTATGAATATCAGATCTGATTATCGGCCGATTATCGACCCCTAATTACTAATAATCGGTATCGGCCCAGAAAAAACCATATCGGTCGGATTTAAGATGTAGCCGCGAGAAACGCCATGCTCACTGTCATAGACGAGGACATCATGATTTGTGGCGAGTGACGGCTGGTAACAATCACGGAATCATATGCTTATGGTAAAGTGAAATTTGTGTGAAATCATTGGTGATTGCGTTCACATCAATTCTACAGACATCCTCGGATGTAAATAATTATAATAATAATAAATACGAGAATATTTGTATCATTAACAATTACGTTTCACATGCATAGTCATGATTCTACGAGGCATCGTGATGTCCTAAAATGAATAAAAGCACGACACCAGCAGAGTTATATTGGTGGGGGAAATTCTTTGCGAGGTACACACAATAAATTCTAAAAAGATGCACGAACTCATTAGGAGTATTAGTGCCGTAAGATACGATGTCTCACATGTTAGACAACTATATCTCACCAGAGATATTTCAAGGAGGTATTATTAACTGTACTCACTGAGTTTTGATGCCATTGACAATCGAGAGTTAGCTCACCACGAGTCTCCTGCGGTTCTAATTTGTTTCTATACAATTCTATTTCATACTATCTGTTTCATGGCAGTATTTGGTCTTATTTGTCTCGCAAATCCTCAATTTTGGCTTCTGGGCGTTTGATCAGATGTACATATGATAAATATATGCGGAGCCCTAGTATGGATTTAGGGAAGTCAATCCCCACTGCTCATCGTTACGCTGAGCGTAGATGGATGTTATTGTGACAATTGGTGATACTTTGTTCTGTTTTGGGAAGCATCTTCATGCTCATCTTACTGGTATGATGTTGATTGCATGTGACTGGTTTGGCCGGTGCACCATCGGTTTTCACTGTTCGCTTTGGCGTGATTCTGTGAGCACACGGTCCTGTTGTTGCCCTTATAAGGAGCTGGCGGGGCGTGTCTGTATGCTAATTCAGGTGTACGAGCACACGCGTTCCATTTAAGAATGAGTGGCATTCCTCATCGGGGGCGGCAGCTGAGAACACTTTGGCAGTTTAAGACACATTTTAAGAACCCACGTCATGGAATCCGGCGGACAGATCTTCTTAAGTTTGTTCTTACGAAGTTCGTAAGAAGATATTTAAGAACACACTTAAGAAAATGTTCGTGAATGAGGTCCATTGTTTTTAGTTTGATAGTTCCAAAGATGAATTCGTTCAGCACAGCTGACCACAGAAATAAAGATTGCAGGACTGGTATATCTCACCAGGTTCTTTGGGCTTACTGGCTGGTTCTGTGGGCTTACTGGCTGGCTCTTGCTGTTTACTGGCTGTGCTGGGTGTGGTGGGTGAAGGTGGATTCGGCGAGATGTTTGCCACCCCTCTCATTCTTTGAAGAACATCGTCGGTCAGCTAGAGATCCAAACCATCGAGAAACGATAAGAGGCAAGAAAAACTGAAGACATGTCTCGGTGTCATTGTACCACAGAACAATACAATAATACACACATTATTATTACCACAGAACAACAGTAAAACTTCTAGTAGGATGTTTACAGTATTAGGCTAATTATAGAAGAGCCTGGTCTAGCCCTATATGTGCCCAATATGTACGATACGCAACAGGTCACCTATTGTCAAGTAGTGCATTCAAACTGTATATGGATGCTGCCTCCTCTATGCCTGATTCAATGTTACATAATGTGTATGATGCTGCTCTCTTGGTCAGGTCTTTCTTATAAAGAGATGTTGGACCTCAATGAGACCAACTTTGTTACACAGGTGCTGGGTGTGTTTGCTTTTCATCGTACTGTTGTTATACTGGTGTTATTATAAAGTGGTACGTTCCAGTTGCAGAGCGAGGGCGGAATGTCGGACTTCGACGTCGAAACGCCCCCTGAAATCAAGAATTCCAACTCGTACGAACCTCACCAACCCCGACTTCAGTCAACTCGGGTGTCACGTCAGTCACAGCGACCACTTCCAACGTAAATGGAACACGGCGTTATCACGCTTTCGGGGATTCCTACTTCCGAGTACAACTGGAACGCACCAGAAGACTGGTTGTATTCAGTGTGATCATGATGAGGAACATGTTGAAGGCTAACCACTAGACAAGACAGTGCTGCCAACAACTATTCTGACAACACGGACTATTTGTAGGCAGAGAAACGTGTCTGACTATTATAATACCATTCATCATGTCTCTCCACAGAATGTGTGTAAAATGATAAGAGCATAATAAGCACCATTCATGCTAACTGATGCTAGCTAGCATTACCTTGACCCCACGTAGTATCCGCACCCTGTCCTCCTCGTCGACACCGAACGACACTTTCCTGGTGCTACTCTCACCGGAACCCATCTCTCTGTGTTTGATAAGTGACGTTCGTAAAAAAAATATTATTTATAATCGTCAAGTAATACTACAATGAGCGAGTGTAGCCCAGCCTGCCCAGGGAGGACTTTTGACAGATGAGATTCGTTGTGGTTGGTTGCCAGATTCGTTCGTGACTATCCCCCTATAGCGGCTGAAACGCGTACAGCGTTCTAAACATAATAATAATCATAATAATGAATAATAATAAAATGATAAATGTCCACCTGAATTCGCAATGTTTTGTACTGGTGAACACAAGTACGTAAATAAATATCTAAATATGATGTTGAAATTAGTTTGAGAGTTATTTAAATTTAATTACATGGAAACTGGCAACCTTGACTTTATTCAGTTTCTATGGTGTTGAACTCTGGAGAGTGAGTGACTGATCTGCACACACACACACACACACACACACCTTCACATTAGGGCATTATTTGGCAGACGCTTTCATCCAAAGCGATTTCAAGCATTCATAATTGCAAGTTTAGTAGAACAATAATGCTAGTTGTCTGCATAATAGCTGAGATAAGAGCAGACGTGCCATTCTGAGTGCATTACCAACATCTAAGAACATACAATATAATATATATACAGTATAACATAGCATAATAGCTGAGATAAGAGCAGACGTGCCATTCTGAGTGCATTACCAACATCTAAGAACATACAATATAATATATATACAGTATAACATAGCATAATAGCTGAGATAAGAGCAGACGTGCCATTCTGAGTGCATTACCAACATCTAAGAACATACAAACATACACACAATCACACACACACACACACACACACACACACACACACGCACACACACACACACACACATGCCACAGACACGCACACACACACTCACCCTATCTACACACAAACACAATAGTGATTATATTTACTTTATCATTTTTGTTGCCAAAATCCCATGTGTTTGTGTGTATGAGAAATAGAGAGTGTGTGTGTGCGTGTCTGTGGGCATGTGTGTGTGTGTGTGTGTGGGGGGGGGGGGTATGTGTGTGTGTGTGTGTGTGTGTGTTTAGCATATTGTTGTATGTCTTGTATGTTCTTAGATGTTGGTAATGCACTCAGAATGGCACGTTTGCTCTTATCTCAGCTATTATAATATGTTATACTGTATATATATTATATTGTATGTTCTTAGATGTTGGTAATGCACTCAGAATGGCACGTTTGCTCTTATCTCAGCTATTATAATATGTTATACTGTATATATATTATATTGTATGTTCTTAGATGTTGGTAATGCACTCAGAATGGCACGTCTGCTCTTATCTCAGCTATTATGCAGACAACCTAGCAATTATTGTTCTACTAAACTTGCAATTATGAATGCTTGAAATCGCTTTGGATGAAAGCGTCTGCCAAATAATGCCCTAAATGTGAAGGTGTGTGTGTGTGTGTGTGTGTGTGTGTGCAGATCAGTCACTCACTCTCCAGAGTTCAACACCATAGAAACTGAATAAAGTCAAGGTTGCCAGTTTCCATGTAATTAAATTTAAATAACTCTCAAACTAATTTCAACATCATATTTAGATATTATTTACATACTTGTGTTCACGAGTACAAAACATTGCGAATTCAGGTGGACATTTATCATTTTTATTATTATTATTATGTTAGAACGCTGTACGCGTTTCAGCCGCTATAGGGGGATAGTCACGAACGAATCTGGCAACCAACCACAACGAATCTCATCTGTCAAAAGTCCTCCCTGGGCAGGCTGGGCTACACTCGCTCATTGTAGTATTACTTGACGATTATAAATAATATTTTTTTTACGAACGTCACTTATCAAACACAGAGAGATGGGTTCCGGTGAGAGTAGCACCAGGAAAGTGTCGTTCGGTGTCGACGAGGAGGACAGGGTGCGGATACTACGTGGGGTCAAGGTAATGCTAGCTAGCATCAGTTAGCATGAATGGTGCTTATTATGCTCTTATCATTTTTCACACATTCTGTGGAGAGACATGATGAATGGTATTATAATAGTCAGACACGTTTCTCTGCCTACAAATAGTCCGTGTTGTCAGAATAGTTGTTGGCAGCACTGTCTTGTCTAGTGGTTAGCCTTCAACATGTTCCTCATCATGATCACACTGAATACAACCAGTCTTCTGGTGCGTTCCAGTTGTACTCGGAAGTAGGAATTCCCGAAAGCTGTGATAACGCCGTGTTCCATTTACGTTGCAACTGGAAACGTACCACTTTATAATAACACAGTAATAACAACAGTACGATGAAAAGCAAACACACCCAGCACCTGTGTAACAAAGTTGGTCTCATTGAGGTCCAACATCTCTTTATAAGAAAGACCTGACCAAGAGAGCAGCATCATACACATTATGTAACATTGAATCAGGCATAGAGGAGGCAGCATCCATATACAGTTTGAATGCACTACTTGACAATAGGTGACCTGTTGCGTATCGTACATATTGGGCACATATAGGGCTAGACCAGGCTCTTCTATAATTAGCCTAATACTGTAAACATCCTACTAGAAGTTTTACTGTTGTTCTGTGGTAATAATAATGTGTGTATTATTGTATTGTTCTGTGGTACAATGACACCGAGACATGTCTTCAGTTTTTCTTGCCTCTTATCGTTTCTCGATGGTTTGGATCTCTAGCTGACCGACGATGTTCTTCAAAGAATGAGAGGGGTGGCAAACATCTCGCCGAATCCACCTTCACCCACCACACCCAGCACAGCCAGTAAACAGCAAGAGCCAGCCAGTAAGCCCACAGAACCAGCCAGTAAGCCCAAAGAACCTGGTGAGATATACCAGTCCTGCAATCTTTATTTCTGTGGTCAGCTGTGCTGAACGAATTCATCTTTGGAACTATCAAACTAAAAACAATGGACCTCATTCACGAACATTTTCTTAAGTGTGTTCTTAAATATCTTCTTACGAACTTCGTAAGAACAAACTTAAGAAATCTGTCCGCCGGATTCATGAACGTGGGGTTCTTAAAATGTGTTCTTAAACTGCCAAAGTGTTCTCAGCTGCGCGCCCCCGATGAGGAATGCCACTCATTCTTAAATGGAACGCGCGTGCTCGTACACCTGAATTAGCATACAGACACGCCCCGCCAGCTCCTTATAAGGGCAACAACAGGACCGTGTGCTCACAGAATCACGCCAAAGCGAACAGTGAAAACCGATGGTGCACCGGCCAAACCAGTCACATGTCACATGCAACATCATACCAGTAAGATGAGCAGTGGAATGTTTCTCCACTGGCTCTTACAATGTACACACTAAGCAAGATCAAGAAAATAGAACCAACAATGAAAAATAACAATAGAGAACAAGACGGCTGAGAGCAGATTCAATTGTACAGTTGAGTTAAATACATGAGTAGGCTACTTGTGGATCTTGATAGGGCCTATCATGGACTGTAGAATTTTGTGGGGACGCTGGGGACATGTCCCCACCGGGGGAGACGCTGGGGACATATCCCCACCAATATCCAGCGATGCCTCGTAGAATCATGACTATGCATGTGAAACGTAATTGTTAATGATACAAATATTCTCGCATTTATTATTATAATAATTATTTACATCCGAGGATGTCTGTAGAATTGATGTGAACGCAATCACCAATGATTTCTCACAAATTCAGCCCTTAAGAACATGGGCGCACTCCAAATAGGTTGCTACGACTGCTTTTCCGCGTTCTTAAATCCTGTTCTTAGCTAAGAACCAATCCCAGATAAGAAAACTTTCTTGAATGCCAAAATTGTCGCAGGAACTTCGTAAGTGGAGTTAAGAAGAAATGTCTTCTTAATTGCGTTCGTGAATGAGGTCCAATCATTTCTATGACCGAAATACCCTCCTCATCTTCCATCCGTTGACAAGTGTTTTGTGTTGCACATGATGTGTCTGACCCAGGCACCTCCAGCAGGCCCAGTCCAAGGCCTTCTCCACCGCAGCCCAGCCCACAGCCCCCCGGTCAGCCTGCAGCCAGCACCAACACCCCCGAGACCACCGCTAGCCCTAACACAGAGGATCAACAGAAGAGGTGGGTCATACATATATCTAGGCCCCTTTTGATAGTACAGAAGGTAGAGCAGTGTGTGGTGCCCTCTTGTGGACTGTTTGTAGAAAGCAATTTGTGTGTTTGAAGCGTAGGATGTTTTTCACTGAGGTTTAATTGAGCCAGACGAGGCTACATTAAATGTGAACACACTGGAAGTTAATAGAGGCTAGATGCTTGTGTCATCTATTCCTGAGACATTATTAGTACTAGGCTACTTAGTGTGTCCAGCAGACTCTTTTATCCAACGCTACTTCCAATTACATTCAGTGTGATTAAGGGGCAGGTCGGGTTGCTGGGTCATCTTGCTCAAGGATGCCTACAGATAGACTGCGAACATTTTGCTTGGAGGCAAACCACTATGACTAGACTATCTGTTCTCACTTATTATTGTTGTGTGTGTGTGTGTGTGTGTGTGTGTGTGCGTGTGTGTGCGTGTGTGTGTGTGTGTGCGTGTGCACATCCAGGTACGAGCGACAGCAGCAGATCATGAGCGAGGAGTTGGCCAAGGTGGCGAGGAAAGAGCGCGAGGCGGCGAGGCAGGAGATGAGCAAGGTGCTGAGAGGAGAACGTCTGCTCGCCCACCAGGAGAACGAGAAGACCAAACAACTGGTAGGATCCTAGACCTCGTTTAAAGACTTGCTGTACCGTCCACTAGGTGGCGCATGAGATGACGTGTGTGAAAGTTCATAAATGTTTTCATAAAGTGAAGAATATGCTTACGTTTGAGTACACTCCTGGAGTACATAACCTGGTGTTTCTTCTACACAATGGCTCATGTAAACTAAAAATCTTGAAATATTTGAAATGAAACGATCCCGTTGCCATATTTGAACGGGCCTGAAATGAAAAGGACAGCGTTTGTTCCATTCCAGTCCGCATTAGAGTGCAACCATCTGCTCCAAGGTCGCTAGCTAACTATTGTACCTGCTCATTTCCTCTCTCCTCTCCTCTCCTCTCCTCTCCTCTCCTCTCCC
>PIJE02008182.1:0-11013 GCA_002895965.2 Coryphaenoides rupestris | reverse complement strand
TGTGACTGCATCTCCCAGAGATACACACGGGACCCAGGGGACGCAGCCACCAGGCTGGGGGCCCCGCCGCCATTGCTGATTCCAAGCCGCGGGCAGGGGCTTTCTAGCGCCGGCCGCTCGACATCCCCAGAAGTAGGGCAAGAACCATTTGCCGGCGGCCTACAGGGCTCAGCCACGATTCTCTATTCTGGTACCGGGGTAACCGTGGCGGAATTTGGGACCTGCCTGCCCGGGATACATCACTAGTCATGATCACCCTTAATGTCAATAGTTGATGGCATAACAGACGTGGCGGCGAGGAGTACGTTTTTGGGCCAGGCCGCCACACTGTGGAGGGTGGTGCTCTGGTGTGCTTTTCCATAAGACACTCTGTTCTCCTATCAGAAGGGGCGGATCAAAAAAAAAGGTCCTTAAGCCTTGTCATGCTGTTCTGGGGTTGTAGGGGGAAGCTGGGATGAGGGGGCGTGGGTGTGGGGGGGGGTGCGGTTGAAGCCAATGTGCCACGGTCTCTGGTCTCCTTGACCCTAGCTCCAACCACCGGGTACAGGTCCGGACGCGTCAGAAAGATAAGAACACCATTAACTGGATACCGCCGGTTTGGGAAATGATTAGGATAGGATAGCCAGACGGCGCACCACACGTTCACCAGATCCGTCGGTGAGTATGTCTACCGCGCACACTCGCGCGCACACACACACACGCATACACCACGCACACAAGTGCACACCCACACATATATGCACATATGCAGACAAAGACACTCTTACACTCACTCTCTCACACACACACACATACACACACGCATACACACACGCACACATATGTGTACACCCACACATATATGCACATATGCAGACAAAGACACTCTTACACTCACTCTCTCACACACACACACACACACACACACACACGCACAGTCTCACCCACACATAAATACGTGCACATCCATCCACCCACACACATATGCACATATGCAGATGAAGACACACTCTTACACACACTCTCACTCCATGTGCTCCATGTCTTGACCTCTGCACAGAAGTCAAGACAAACACAAGATACGGACCGATGAAGAAATGTTAATGTGCATGCTAATACACACAAACCACACACCCACAGGACCTCCAGGGTGTTGTACAGGGTACCCAGTGCACATTTTTTCGGGGCTAAAGCTCGTCGTCCTAATTATGTGTGTACTTCAAATGTCAGATTAGCTTCGAAGATCTGCCACTGAAATGCAAATGTGAAGCAAAACCCTGATAAACAAGGAAAACACACCAGCAGCAACTTTTTTTTGCTGATTCGACATGAAATAACAATCTTTCCCCTTGATTATATATTTTACCAGCACACTTTTTGCAGAGTCACAATATATGTATTATAGTTAGATATTTAGCAGAATATTTTTCCCTTTTTCCTCCACTACAAAAGGACAGTTTGTGGTTTGTCCACCAGGTGGCTTCAGAGCCTGCGGTGAAGGCTAACTTGATTAGTATTCCTCAATCAATGCTTGTCACCCTCTTATATTAAAAGATATACAACATAACACACTCCACCACACCTCTTCTGCCAGCATTCTGGTCTGTCCTCCTGCTTCAAAACAATTGTGGAGTAGGACGAGACGGGGACATCCACCCTCTGTCATCATCCTATAACTCAAAGCAAATACAGCATTTTATCCCCCAGGTGGATTTTGACCTCAGACTCTCTCGACAGTAAGCTACATTGCTACAACACTGTAGAAATCAATAACACATGAATCAGCCGTGTAGGCTAAGAAAAAAACATGGTTGGAGTGCCTTCAGAGTTCATATGCGTGTGAACTCTGAACTCTGAACGTTGTGAGCCGTGTCGGCTACGAGTGCCTTCAGAGTTCATATGCGTGTGAACTCTGAACTCTGAACGTTGTCAGTTCTACAAGGATTATTAAGGAAGTACTTCCACTATTTTCGGTAAAACAGTGGAAGAAAATGCAATTTGTTTGTTTTCTGGTTATTCTAGTTTTCATATTCTTGTTTTGTAACCTTATTTGGTTCACTCCCCATGTGGCCGCTCCAATTTGCCGGTTTAGAAAAGGACCGACCGCTTGGCCTTCGGTATTGCTGCTGCTCGCAGACTTCTCGGAAAGCGCTCTCCTCCCAAACAACCTCACACTTCGACATCGCACTTCGTGGGGTTCTCAGCGTACGCGCCAAGTCGGTCGGATGTCGAGGGTTAACTAACCAGCGCAGCATCTCTTACGCCGCACGGCTTATAACTGCATCTGGATTCGGATTAAACCGTCGAAGGTTCTAGGGTTGTCCTGGAAAAAATACGAGCTCCCCCCCCAAGGGCAGGCCGGGCCCACGTCATGACGCCGAGGTCCCGCTCCTACTTTCATCATTCGCACTCTACCTGGCTATATACTCTTAATGCACTACGCCTAAAGAATGAGAGAAGGCGGCCCGGGCTGGTCCAGCAGGTGTGTTGTGAGGACTAGAATGTATTTAATATATATTTAAATAATAATATATAGTGGGCCCCTCCCTGTAATTGAATGATATATAATATATATAATATAATATATAGTGCCCCTACCTGAAATTGAATATATATAATAGAGTATATATTAATATAATATAATATAATATAATATAATATAATATAATATAATGTAGTGGCCCCTACCTGTGATTGAATATATATAATAGAGTATATATTAATATAATATAATATAATATAATATATATAATATAATATAATGTAGTGGCCCCTACCTGTGATTGAATATATATAACAGTATATAATTAATATAATATAATATAATGTAGTGGCCCCTACCTGTGATTGAATATATATAACAGTATATATTAATATAATATAATATAATGTAGTGGCCCCTACCTGTGATCGTCCCGGGGCCCCTCCGACGCTCCGAGCTTCCCGCGTCAGACCATCGGCGCGTCGCTCACATCCGGCGGCTTTCCCGCGTTCCGGAGGAGCCCACGTGTGTCACGTGTGTCAACCTGGACTCCACAAGCAACTCGTGAAAATGAAGAAATAAACGATGAGAGGATCGATGAGAGGAACGATCAGAGGATCGATCAGAGGAACGATGAGAGGAACGTCTCCGTCCAAACCCGCCGCAGCCAGAACCTCCTGCCGAACCCTTGGATCCCAAAAGAAAATCACACCTGGATCCGCCGGAAAAAAATATAAAACACCTGGAAGAGGAGAACCACGTGATCCTGGACCCTGGTCCGAGGTTTAAATCTCTGATCTTTATGATTATTATGATTATTAGTATTATTATTATTAATATAAGAGACAGCCGCTCCCGACGCGTCCGCTCGTCTCCGCTGCGCGCCGTCGGAGTGTGAAAGCGGAGCTGCGCAGCGGACACGTTATTACGGTAACGCGCAGCGCGTAATAGCGGCGCGGCTCCTTGCGCGCTACCGGTCAATTACGGTAACGGTCAATTACGGCGCGTTGGCGCCACGGAGACGCGGGTCGTGACATGACGTTGTGCTTGTGGACACGTGTGATGCGTTACGGAGGTTTGTGGACATTGTGGACACGTGTGATGCGTTACGGAGGTTTGTGGACATTGTGGACACGTGTGATGCGTTACGGAGGTTTGTGGACACGTGTGATGCTTCACGGAGGTTTGTGGACACGTGATGCGTTACGGAGGTTTGTGGACACATGTGATGCGTTACGGAGGTTTGTGGACATTGTGGACACGTGTGATGCTTCACGGAGGTTTGTGGACACATGTGATGCGTCACGGAGGTTTGTGGACGTTGTGGACACATGTGGTGCGCCACGGAGGTTTGTGGACACATGTGATGCGTTACGGAGGTTTGTGGACACATGTGATGCGTCACGGAGGTTTGTGGACACGTGTGATGCTTCACGGAGGTTTGTGGACATTGTGGACACATGTGGTGCGCCACGGAGGTTTGTGGACACATGTGATGCGTCACGGAGGTTTGTGGACATTGTGGACACATGTGATGCGTTACGGAGGTTTGTGGACACACGTGATGTGTCAAGGAGGTTTGTGGGACACGTGATGCGTCACGGAGGTTTGTGGACACATGTGATGCGTCACGGAGGTTTGTGGACACATTGGAACGTGTTTCGCGGTGTTATTCTGACGCTATGATGACTTTGTGACGCTGCTGCTGCTGCTGCTGCTACAAGCGGTCCTGCAGCGCCACCGTGTGGTCGGTACGACGCCTCCTCCTCCTCCACTCAGGACTTTACAGACGAGACATTATCATGTAGAATCTAGTGATGATGATGACGCCATTTAAATCACACCAGAGACAGTATGGACAGTATTGTCTTCAACATCCTAGTGAATATAACATTGACGACTCAAGGTGGTAAACAAGATCAAAAAGATTTAATCTATAATCTGAAACATTTACGCTCATCAAACCGCCTCCTATTGCCACAAATTGCAAAAATCATATTTTCATGATGCATTCGAGGGGGAATCAGCAAAAAAAAAACAGGCAAGTTAAGCGACAAAATAAAAAATATAAAACGCACAAAAAAAAAGGCTGATCACTGGTCGTTCAGAGTTGATTACAAACACACCGGAGGAAGAGGAGGAGGAGGAGGAGGAAGAGGAGGGTTGGAGATTGTTCACGCCAGCACCTTGGAGAAGGTCTCCCCCCCACCACCCTCTCTCTCTCCTCCCTCCCCCACCCTCCCCCCCGGTCCCTCGTCTACGGTCCCCCGGGACTAACGACTTATTAAAATCACGTCGTCTCCTGGCTGCACAGTTTGACATCACTGGAAGTTGACGTCCCTCCCCCCGTCTCCAAGGCAACGTGGGGGGAGTTGGGGGGGAAAGAGGAAGGGGGGGGGGGGGGGGTCGGGGCATTTCTCAGTTTCACGGTTCCCTTTTCACGATTGTTGTCCTCCCTGCTTCCTGGGTGGAGGGTGAGGGTGGTGGTGGTGGGTGGGGGTACAGGGTGGTGTGGGTGGTGGGTGGGGGGGTGAAGGCAACAGTGGCTCTGTGGTGCATCGCGCTTCAGTCTGTCCACGGCGGTGTGGCTGTCGCTTTGATTTGATTGGTTCTTGTCTGTCTGTCTGTTTGTTTGTCAGTCTGTCTGTATGTCTGTTTGTCTGTCTGTTTGTTCGCTCCCTCAGCACTCCTCCTTGATGTACGTTTGTTCCTCGGCGTCCGAGTCCAGGTGCTCCAGTCTCTCCGTCTGGCCGTTCATGATCTCGTCCGGCGTCTTCATGAACCTAATTAAAATACACAAATTAAAATAACTTTCAAATCAGATCCACGCCATCGTGCCGTTAACCACAGTGTGACTAAAGTTGTGTTTGTGTTTGTTTGAATGAATGACACTGAAAGCGTTAACGAGGTTTTATGTAATTAAACGACGTCGCGCCATAAAGTGTCACAGAAGCACTTTTCTACTCCTGAGTCTTTCTAGAGACTCGTTGGAAGGTTTCCCCGGCGGCACGGCGTCTTTGTGTATAAAGTTGCGGCGTTGAAGGCGCACCTGAAGAGCAGCCTCTGGCCGGGCTCCTTGCGGATGATGTTCAGCTTGTAGTAGTGTCTCAGGGCTCGCGACATCTTCTCGTACGTCATGTTGGTTCTGTTCTGTAACGGCGGCGGCGACAACGTTACGTCACAACGGGTCACAGCTCAACACCTCCGCCCTCGCTCTGATCTCATGAAGGAGACGAACCCATTCATTATTATTAGAATTATTAAACATATGTTGAAACACATGTTGTCCCCGGAAGACAACCTCTGGGTCCTTTAGTGGTTTGGAAAGTAAAGGCACCAATGTTATTTATAAGATAAGATAAGATAAGATAAGATAGAACATTATTAATCCTGAGGGAAATTCTTGTACCAGGTTGCATAGCAATACAGTACAATACAACTACAGTGAAATCTGTCAGTTTATTTGTATTATTCTGTGTATTTCTCTATTGTTTTATTGTGTTGCTATGCAACCTGGCACAAGAATTTCCTTCAGGATTAATAAAGTTCTATCTTATCTTATCTTATCTCTTATAATCAGGGGGGATCTTCCTATAATAAGTTATCCTTTGGTGCCCCCCTGTGGGCAGCAGGTGTAACAACAACAACAACAAGATAAGATAAGATAAGATAAGATAAGATAGAACTTGTATATAAATATATAACAACAACACCAGGTCATGTGACGCCCTCCCGGGTACCTTGTGGTTGCCCCAGAGGCGGGCCAGGCCGTTGGGGTCCATGATGCGGAACACCTTGCTGACGGGGTCCTCCCAGCGGATGTAGTTCTCGTACCGGTTGTCCGACAGGAGCTGGTAGACATAGTCCCACAGGAGCCTGCAGTCTGGGGACCACCCCCGACACACACACACACACACACACACACACACACACACACACACACACACACACACACACACACACACACACACAACACACCACACCCCCGACACAGACACACACACACACACACACACCCAACACACACACACACACACACCACACACACAGGTGATCAGAACAAGGCCACGGTGTCTGGTGTCTGATTGGGGGGGCGTGGTCTGGTGTCTGTTTGGGGGTGTGGTCTGGTGTGATTGGGGGTGTGGTCTGGTGTCTGATTGGGGGGGCGTGGTCTGGTGTCTGATTGGGGGTGTGGTCTGGTGTCTGCGTACCTGCGATCCTGCCGATGGGCATGGCGGGCTCCTCGGGCGGAGACACGGGCATAATGACGTGGTTCCGGTACAGCGCCTCCTCATGCTGCTGCTGCTGCTGCTGCTGCTGCTGCTGATGCTGATGCTGCTGCGCCAGGCTGAGCGCGTGGTGGGGGTGGAGCTTCCCGTTCTCCAGGCCCGCCCCCCCGTGACTGTGCCTCAGCTCACGGGTGGCTCCTCCTCCTCCTCCTCCCACTCCGCCGCCGCCGCGTCCGGGGCTGAGCAGCAGCGGGTGCATGATGGCGCTAGGCATCAGCTGGATGACGCGGGGGGGCGGGGCCGGGGGGCTGGCGGGCGTGGCGCAGCGGCCGTTCGGCGCGGCGCCGCCCGGCGGCGGGGGCGGCGACAGCGCCAGCGGGTACATGTCGTCGGGCAGGTGGTGGTTGCTGTCGGGCAGCTGCGAGGACGACAGGTGCGGGTCCTCGGGGGCGGGGCGCGCGTGGCCCGCCTCCGCCCTGGCCGCCGGGTGGGGGTGGGGGTGGAGGTGCGGCGAGCGGGAGCGGTGACGGAGCTCGATGGTGGGCGGGTGCTGAGGGGCGGAGTCCGTGCCGCGCGGCGCCCGTCGTACCGTTTCTGTGGCGACGGGAAACATTTCCGCAATTAGTACGTCGTCGTTGTTTTTATGAGCGAGCCGCTGAGTCGAGGAGGTCTCTGTTGCACCTCCACGACCGGCCACTAGATGGCGTTAAGTCACCAGGAAGTGAACAGCGAGTCGTCGCGGGGGACTTCTGAGATAAGCAATACAAACGCAAACATTCCATCCACCGCACGACACGACGCTAACGCCTTGATGTCACGCGCGCCGTCGGCCGCCGTGACTTCCTCGTCGCGTCGTCGTGGACCGACAGGTGCGCTCGCATTTGCACTTCAAAACCAGGAAGTAGGCGGTGGCGGCGGCGGCGGGGGAAAACCTAAATCTTGATACTGAACACTTCCCCTTTAATAGAAGCCCGGGCCAAGATGATAATAACGCACACCTGGCCCCCGCCGCCAGGCTTCCCGGTCAGACCGGTTCCTCCGCCTCGAGCGCCTCACAGCCGCCTGAACCTCGCTCTGCCGCCGCTTTAGAGACAAAGGAGCCGCGGCATCCCTCCCGCTTTACAGATAACACTCGGCTATAAATGTAATCTACACAGGTTATCGGGGGTGGAGGAGGGTGGAGGAGGTGGAGGAGGGTGGAGGAGGTTCTCAGTAGGGGGGCCGTATTAGCATCAGAGAGCAACAGAATCAACGGCGATGGAGTTATTAAGGTTCCAAAGGTTCCAAAAAGCCGCCGGTAACCGACCTTCAAGTTTGAGGTGCTGCTGTAGGGAGCCGTCCTGCAGCGGGTGGAAGGAGTTTCCCGGGAAGTACGACGAGGGGTACGGGGCGCCGGACTTCCGTTGCTTCAGGATGTGTTGCAGGAGCTCGTAGAGGACGTCTCCTGCACACACCACACGCACACGCACACACACACACACACACAAAAGGTCAGAGGTCAACCCGCCAGCCTCCTTAATCCTCTTCTCACTTCTCCCCCCCTCCCCCCTCCCCCCCCCCCGGCGTTGTCATGAGAGCGTGATTGACGTGTGTTATTATGACGGACGGCGACGGCTCCCGGTCGGTAACGTGAGCGGGATCGCAGCGCCGTTTCACAACCACCTGCGTGCCGCCACAGGTTTTTACGGGGACTTGATTTCCTCCCGACTCCTGAGGTGTTTGCGCTGAAGGCGGCGCACACCGTGCTGCCGGTTATGAGTAAGGCTTCTCTGAAGGCGTCAGGGAGCGGCTGAAGCAACCGGTTCCCGGTAGCTCCTCAGCTATGCGCGTGTACGTAGTCGTCGGCCCTTTGAAGCGGCGGGGAAGTGTCGCCGTTCACCGACTGTGTTCCCTTCTGCAGACACACGACAACACCGTCCCAAGATTGTACAGAGAGCTGCGAGGGCGAATGGAGTCTTTGTTTTACGGGGGAAAAGGCGAGCGTTGACTGACAAGAGTTTGACACACGACCCCGCGAGTGACGAGCGCCGCTGGAATTGGAACCGCGAGGCAGACGGATGCCAAGCGAGCCGAGTGAGATGTTTTTATTGTCGTGTATTTGTTCGCGTTGCATTCCGATAAGCGACTCGGAAAAAAGATCTCTACGTGGCCATAAAGGTTGATAACACTTGTGGGTCCGTGTGTTCAGAGCCCTGGAGGAGGGAAGCTGCTCTCTGACTTACAAGCGTGAGCGTAGTCTAGTCGATCAAATCAAGACGTTTTGCACACTTGACAAATCCAGAAGTGTTGTGTTGTCATCACACAACTCCACACAACTCAGCCTTTCCCAAACGCACAACGTCAACCAGGAAATGATTCTAAAAAAGAGTGTGTGTGTCACACACACACACACACACACACACACACACACACACACACACACACACACACACACACACACACACACACACACACACACACACACACACAGTGTCTCAGTTCCCAGTTTCTCGTCTGTATTGTGATACTATCTGGAATGTGCTTCTCATGGACGGACACTGAAGATGGAAGATCCCTTCCCTCCATCTCCTTATTTTTAGCTTGTTCCTCAGAGTCGTGACGTCAGACGTCTCCAACGTCGTGAAAAGCTCTTCTTGAATTAAAAAAGGAAGACGTGACGAACGCCCCGGCCTCTCGGACGGCGGCCGTCTCCTCCGTACCTTTTAATTAATGATTGAAATCCCCACAAATCAATAACGGCTGACGGCGGAGGTTGCCGATTTCAAATGCTTTCTTTTTTCCGTTTTGCGTTTGGACCACTTTCCGGGAACCAAAAGGTCGAGCGCGGTTAACCCGAGCAACACCAGGCACCGTTCACTCCCACAACACACAACCGAACACACCGAACACACACACACCGAACACACACACACACACAGCTTCAAAAGGGGAAGTTCTCATCTTAGCACCCAGCCTCCTGTCAGCGCTAGGAGGGTCGTGTGTGCAGACGAACAATGTTTACCTTCACCCTCCCTCCACGTACCTGAACCCTGAACCTGGTCAGCGGTGTCAGGGTAACATTTAGCATCTCGCCCGCCCCCCCCCCCCCTCCCCTCCCCTCCAGACTACTGATCCACGCTGATCCAACGTGGGATCATTCCCCAGAAGGAACTACTATGGCTACCGAATACACAACACACACAAAAATCCTTCATTTCAATTAAACAAAATGAAAGAACTCTTCTGGAAACAACTGAACACTAGGCCGTGGTCGCCAGGCAACACGCGAGCCGTGTGTGCGCACTAATTGTCAATTAGCGCAGAACAATATCAAAGGAAACTTGTGTGTGTGTGTGTGTGTGTGTGTGTGTGTGCGTGTGTGTGCAGTACCCGAGTGCGGCGATCGGTATCGGAAGTCCTCCTTGGTGAGCAGCATCAGCGCCTTGCCGTTCATCTGGAAGGAGCCGCTGGCGGTGGGCCGCAGGGCGAACTCCCGCTCGGCCCACCGCAGCCACTGGCCCACGTCGTCGCGGCCCCAGAACACCGGCTGCAGCCCTGCGGGGGGGGGGCAAGGGGGGTCCGGCCCGTCAGTACCGGCGGCAGAACTTACGGTACATGAAGGCCACATTTAGCGGACACTACGGTCCACAGAGACGTACGAGGAGTACAGAGTGGGACAACAACAGATCACCGACGGCACAGTGAGATCTAAAGCGGTAATCACAGAGATCGTCAGTGAAGTCATTATCTGTCGGCCGGCGAGTTCACAAAGCGGAGCCTCTGGTCCACCGATGGAAGCTCTTGCATTTGCGCGACGGATAAATAAATAGTGAAGAGTTCACGGTTAGAGTTCAGCTCTGGGGAGGACGGGAGAAAGTGCTGTGGTGAAAATAAAACATTTGATACAGAACAGAATGTCTCAAAGTAATAAGTTGTATATAATATACCTATATGTATATTAGAGGTTATGCAACCTGCCGCCGCGTATTTACATTTCCTCTTCAATCTTGTTTTTTTGCAGTTGAACAAAAAAATGGTTTTCTAAGCAAAGCTATAATTCCTTGTGTTACGATGTAAACAAGTAAAAATACTTTGGCTGGATTTACACAGCGAGGACGATTATTTATAAAGCTGTGTGTGTGTGTGTGTGTGTGTGTGTGTGTGTGTGCGGCTAGAACACACACACACACACACACACACACACACACACGCGCAAAGTAAACACTGACGAGTCATGAATATAAAAGACTCTCGTAGCTCAGGGAGAACAGGAAGAGAGAGAGAGGAAGAGAGAGAGAGGGGGGAGAGAGAGGGAGGAGAGAGAGAGAGAGAGAGAGGGAGAGA
>PIJE02008180.1:0-11022 GCA_002895965.2 Coryphaenoides rupestris | reverse complement strand
AGAGTGACCAGGACATTTCTCCAGCTCTCCACCTCCTGTTTCCCCTCCCCGTTTAAAACACAGACAGGCCAGGCCAGGTCCCGGCCAGGCAAGGTCCTGGCCAGGCTAGGCCCCGGCCAGGTCAGGTCCTGGCCTGGCGAGGTCCCGGCCAGGTGAGGTCCCGGCCAGGCTAGGCCCCGGCCAGGTAAGGTCCTGGCCTGGCGAGGTCCCGACTAGGTGAGGTCCCGGCCAGGCGAGGTCCCAGCCAGGCTAGGCCCCGGCCAGGCGAGGTCCCGGCCAGGCTAGGCCCCGGCCAGGTAAGGTCCTGGCCTGGCGAGGTCCCGACTAGGTGAGGTCCTGGCCAGGCTAGGCCCCAGCCAGGTAAGGTCCTGGCCAGGCGAGGTCCCGGCCAGGCTAGGCCCCGGCCAGGCGAGGTCCCGGCCAGGCGAGGTCCCGGCCAGGCGAGGTCCTGGCCAGGCTAGGCACCGAGTCATCTCTTGTTGCTTTGCTGCTTCTTTAAAAATGACTTAGCGTTGCCGCTAAACTCCATTTAGTTCAAACTCTCACATCTATTTACTCTGATCATTTTTTTTCATATGGCTGATTTTGCATTTTTTATGAATAGAATTCTGAAAATAGAATCATGAGGTTGTGAGATATACGTTGGTAGGAGTGTATTTTGGTGTGAGAGATAAATCACTTTGGTCTCTCACACAAGTCATGTGACTTCCTACAGTGAGCAGGTGTTGTGTGTGTGTGTGTCTGTGTGTGTGTGTGTGTGTGAGTGTGAAGAGAGCGAGAGAGAGCGAGAGAGAGAGAGAGAGAGAGAGAGCCATATCACCAAGGTTCCATGAACACACAGGTGTGACAGTTAACGGTTTCGGTCCTCTCTCTCCGTCTGCCAGCCTGAGCGTTGATGTGGATCTCACCGCACCACTCCATCTGTACCGGCGGCAGCGCTGTGACGATGCACAGCGATGACACCTCAGGCCTCAGACGCCGCTCATCCTCGTGACAGCGAATCGGTGACACAATTGATGCTATCGAGTCGATTGCGGGAATTAATTGGGTCATTCGTCACAGATGTCATCGGGGGACAGGGGACTGGCTCAGGCACAGAATCCAACAAGTGTTCCAGTCAAGCTTTGGTTTCCTTCCATTTTGGTTCGTCTCCAGTGGCGCTACAACAGAGCTGATATGGCTGGAAGAGGACTGATAAACGATCGCATCATATTCCCACTGTCCGTATCGTTTCTTGGCCCACAGAGAACAAAACCCGGCCAGCTCCGGGAAAATAAAACGTTTCCCATAGCCGGCCGTCCCGCTGGCACCAACGTCCCGAGACAAAGTGTGTCTAAAATCAAACCTGTGTCGTAGACACTGGAGAAACACATCTGTTCATTTGTCTTCTGAAACCTCCATCTCGCCACTTCGCAAATCAGGTTTATCTTCAGCGGAATATTGTGACGTGTGTGTGTGTGTGGTTTGGTGGCCGGTGCGAGCCGCCTCACCTGAGGTCCGAGTCCGGCTGGTCGGACTCTGAGGCTGGCTGAGGCTGCACACCTGTGGTCACCTGCTCTGGCTGGAACATCGTGCCAAACACTCGATAAACCATAAGCTAGTCGAAAACACCTGTCCTGCTAGACCGAGCATCGTCAAACTTCTGGATCCGAGAATAGAACGGAGACAGACGTCCTATTAACTCTCTCCCGTACACAGGAGATGAGCTGCCGTTTAAAGATGTTAAAGACTTTCCCCCGAACTGACCACGGGGCTAACGTGCTAATGCGTGTCCGCCGGGCGCGGCCGTGTGCGCGCATACATGGAACAGAAGGTCATCTTAATTAGCCGTGCTTATAATTAGCTGTTTATCTATGCGGGGTCATGCCTCAAGACACACACATCGTCTGGCCCCAGGACCAGACGGTTACTATAGGTGTGTGAGTGAAAGAGCGTGTGTGTGTGTGTGTGTGTGTGTGTGTATGTGTGACAGGGAATCTTTAAATGCAAAAGCAACATGGATCGAAAGAAGATCGGACCGACCAAAGGACTCACATCCAAAACACAGCTTATCATTCTGTCTGTGACTATCATGAATAATTTTCCTTCATTTTATTTTACTTGCTTACAACGGTCGCTACGTGACTGAATTCCTGAGCGAACGGGTTCCTCTGAGCGCGGCTTTAGGGCACAGAAAGCCTCACAATGTTCACACACAAGAGAACTGTAAAAACATATGAATATACAAATACATACAAACCACCATGCAAATTGGCTTCAGTTTGCACAGCGTGTTTTATGTCAGGTAGCTCAGGTTACACAGGTGTGCAAAGACTTCTTCTACTTCTTGTTCAGTTGAAACACTAAATAAATATACGCTGGATATTGTCACCACGGCGTAGATTTTGGGCACCGAATGAAAAAAACTCAACTAAAACAAATACAACCTTGAAAAAGAACAAGGCCCACATCACGGCCTCCATGTCGGCGCGGTGAGTTTCACTCTCTCAGCGCGCGGCTACAAGAGGAGCCGTCTGCGTTCTCTTTAGTTTACAGCTCCTCCGGGAGACGCGCTCCGGTAACGGGGCCCGACGGCTTGAGATGAATACGAGATGATGCGCCGCGAAGCACCCGCCCTCCGCTCGACATCAGGAGATATTTGGCGGCTCCGAGCACAGGAAGTAAGGCCCGGGTAAAGGGTCAAGTAACTTCCTGTTCCTGTGGTAGCAGGGTCAAGTAACTTCCTGTTCCTGTGGTAGCAGGGTAACGTAACTTCCTGTTGCTGTCATTTTAACGTCTTACTGTCGTGTGTCGCAACACCAGCAGCGGTGTACGTACACAGTATACTGAGTCAGGGTCAGGGTCTATGTGCGAATGTCTGTAATTCAATGAGCAGGAACATGACTAAAGCGCTGCGGGCGTTGGCTGATGAATACCGTGTCACGCGATACAAAGTCAATCGGGGGGGGGGCGGCGCGGGGGGCACATTCACAACCATCGACCCGTTCGCCCGCCGCGAGCGAGGCTACTAGAGCAGAGGTCTTCTCGTCCGTGTCGTCCGGCCGCCGCGCTGTCTCTGCCGTAGTGGAGGCCCTCCCGCTGTGCGAGCGCGGCCGGGCGCCAGCACCACCCCGCGGCTCAACCGGCCTCTCGCCAGCCAGCCAGCCAGCACCGCATCGCCATGGCGACCAAGACTCACTCTCTATTTCTGACAGTCTAATTTAACTGACTTTGGTTGCTTGTAAGGCTGCTGTTATACTGTAACTATGGCACCCATGGTACTCCTGACCGCCGTCTGTGTGCCTTCTCAACGTGAAGTACAGTATAACTACGGTATAACTGTAGTGTACTTACAGGCTCATAACTACAGTATACGGCCTGTGAACTGGAGCCCTGGGAGACCGTAAGTGTGACTAAGGGACGCACAGATGAAATGGACATGACTTGACTTGACAAAAGTACCTTAAGATCATTCTGAAGAAATTATCTAAAATGAAAGAGATTAAAGCCTCGTTTGGAGAGTAGCAGTTTGTCTTTGAACGTTTTTTTGTTCTCCACCCTGTGATCTCATTTCAGCAGTAATTAGACAGAAGCAGGAGTTGACAGACAAGAAAGAGAGAGAGAGAGACACAGAGAGAGAGAGAGAGAGAGAGAGAGAGAGAGAGAGAGAGAGAGAGAGAGAGAGAGAGAGAGAGAGGTGAAAGAGAAAGTCGTGTCACTTGCTGGTCCTCCAGGCCAGATGATTATGATAACACTCACACAGAATGAATCGTTTAAATCGTTTTATTGAAACAGTTCAGCCGAGGGCACCAGCCTGAGCTCTGCACTGGCATTCAATACACGTGTGTGTGTGTGTGTGTGTGTGTCCACGTGGGTGTCTGTGTGTCTATATGTGTGGTTGTGTGTGTGTGTGTCTTTCTGTGTCTATGTGTGTGTGTGTGTGTCTGTGTGTGTATATGTGTGTGTGTGTGTGTGTGCATACGTTTACACAGTGTGTGTGTGTATGCATGTCCTTGATTGACTCTCCCTCTCCCTCTCTCTCTCTCTCGCTCTCTCTCTGCATCCTTCTAGAGGGGCACTTGAGAATTCATTATCACAATACGCTTTTGCACCTGCTTGCGCCACACACACACACACACACACACACACACACACACACACACACACACACACACACACACACACACACGCACACACACACACACACACACACACACACGCATGCACGCACGCACGCACGCACGCACGCACACACACGGCACGCACACACACACACACACACACACAGAGGATGACCTCAAATGACAGCCACTGGCTACATGCTGCTCGTGTAATCCTGAGCGCCGTGTTCTGCTGGGTGCAGGAGGAGAGGACGGGGCTGGTAAACCGGCGCCTCGCCGCCCATTCTTTCCTCATTGTGCATGACTCAATGATTCCTGCACATCCGGTCTCCTGCCAGCTAGATAGCCTTGACGCCAGCATCGCTGCGACTCGTACACTCAGTGATTAATGCACCGTTTTAATACCGTTTGAGAGCACAGAAACATAAAGAGCTGCTTGGCAAAGGCCGGGGGCAGAACGAGGCACGGAGGGGAGGTCCTGGCCGCTCAACCACGCACCTCCACGCGACCTCTGAACCCGTCGGCGACATGCTGACAACGAAAGACGTGGAGTGAAGTGGAGACTAAAATCAAAATGAAGTTATGAGGTGTACGGCACCGTTAGGAAGGTTAGGGACATCTTTTATAGTATGTCGTATTGTTTTGTCGGCTACATCCCATATTTCTTGGCCCAGAAACGACCAAGACAGAATTGGACTCCTCCTCTCTGGAAGTGTGTTGGCTGGCAAGTGAGCAGGCTTCTCGAGTTAATGTGAAGACTCACTGTGTCTCACTGTGTGGAAACGCATCTATAGTACGACCAGCCTTCCTCAATTAGACCACGTGACTGAGGAACAATTGGAGGTTATTGTAGCTTGGCTTTCGCTCTACATACGGACTCGCTGGCTGCTCTATTTCAGGCGTTTTTCCCACACAGGGAGATCCTTCATCTGTCTTCCTGGGACCTCTGCACCACAAGTTAGATCGTTCATTTCCGTAGCGTCAATATTTGAATTTGGAATATCCATCAGGCCCTGCCCGGCGGTTTGTACTCATTTCCTTCAGCGGGGGGCATTGTTTTGATTTAATTTATTATCATGAGTTGCTAATTACTCGCCAGGTGTGAACCATCGTCACATGCTCTGGGAACAACCATCAAGACATACCAATTGGGGGCGTTCTTGAATGGTCCACAGAGTCCACGCAGGTGTCACTCTCAAGGCCGGTAATGGCACAAGACTCGGGGTTAGCGAACCAAACCCTCCACAGGGGACTCCGCTCATGTTTAGACCACTTCCTCGCTCGATAGATCTTCGATGAGCTCCCAGCGAGAAGACCAACAGCAATCTTCATCTCATCTCTCTCTAATCTCGTTCTTCTCCTGCTCTGCTCTTCGGGCTCTTTCGCCCTCCTCATCTCTCTCGTCACGAGACTACGTACCCCGATGAGACTTGAGAAGAAAACGGATCCTGTTAATGGGATCACGTCAGCCCCTATTCATTGCCAAACCATGTACCACCCGTTCAAAATCAAATTAGCATGAAGATGTTGTGTATAATACGTTATACTGTATGATGATAATACATGACTTTTATCGTCAACCACGTGCTTACACAATCAAAGATCAAATCAGCTGATGTTTGCTTCCTACTTTCTGTACAACAGAATTTCACTTCCTTTTGCTTCAATTAGTTTAAACTCAAAAAAGGTCATGTGTCTATCAAATGAATAAATGAACTAATTATGACGATCCTCTAGAGTCTTTAAGGCTTTAGAAAGAGGCCAAATTATCTCAACGTATTGGAGGTCCAAGTCATACTATTTGTTAAACAAGTTATTCTGAAACCTCCACCTTGCTCTCAGATTTCCGTCATCCTCGCCCCCCCCCCCCCCCCCACCCTCCCTGGGCACGGGTGCTGTTCATGAACCCCTGCAGTGTGAAGAACACCAACCGACGATTTTACTTCATGAGATGAGAAAGGGGAACAAATGAGGACGCTGGGGTCGCCAAATAAGGACACGTTGATATTACAGCTCTGAGTTACGATGAGACTTCCAGAAGTGAAAGCATATTCTTCTTGCTTGCCGCTTGACTTTGACCCACAGACATAAACCCAGTCTGGACGTCTGCGTTGGGCCACCCCATGTGTAGGCTATCTGGCCAAGCAATCAACACGTAGGCTATATCTGGCACAACCATATCATTGCAGCATCCCCTCGTGATGTCTAATCAGCTGCCAGCCGACCAGATGCTGCCAGATGTGGAGGCTCCACCAGCTGGGCTGCATGTGTGTTAGAACAATAAATCAAGCGCCCTACTTTCATTCATTCTTCATTCATTCACCGTGTAGAGCATCCTTGGGTTTATTGAAAGGCACTATATAAGTCTCTTGTTGTTGTTATTATCATTGCTCTTATTCTTATTCTTGGCAATAAGTAAGACAAACTAATAACAATAATGGTCCTGCAGGCTGACCCTGACCCTGAGCAGGCAGGTCGAGTCCTGACATGAGGACACTACAGATCCAGACTGCTGCTTGTGTTCCTGCTGCTGCTGCTGCAGGGTCTGTCAGATCCTGATCCTCACCGCAGCACAGGAGGCTGCAGACTGGACTACGTGACTGGGACACATGGATGTGACGGTAGGTCTGCTCTACACGGAAGGGAGGTGTAGAGTTTAGAGGTGTGTGTGTGTGTGTGTGCGTGTGTGTGTGTGTGTGTGTGTGTGTGTGTTTATAGAGAAGCGGTCAGCCTACCTCCAAATAGGTGAGGCGAGAGATGCGCTGGTAGCGAGCCAATCAGCAGCCGGGGTCCTCCGCCTTGACCTCCGTTTGACCTCTCGTCCGGAGGGGTGCTGCCCGCGGACTGGTGAGGCGAGCGGCGGGACGACCCCCCGCTGTTCGGGATGTTAATTCCAGACTGTTGGGCTCTCGACGAGCCGCTGCGCCCCCCTGCAGCGGCCGACCTCGCCGCGCCAGCTCCGCGGCCGTGCTGAGGAGGGCTCGGCGTCGCCCCGGACGCCCCGCGGTGCGGCACCGAGGGGTGCCCGTGGTACCTCGACGGCGCCACGGCTGGCGATGCCCTGCCGCCGCCGCGCCGCCGCCGCCGACCGTGTTGGAGGGCAGGTCCGAACCCGAGTAGGCTCTGGTGCGTCCGTTGGCCGCCGCGGGGCTGCTCTGCTTCGTGCCCATGGCCGGTCACCGTGCACCGGTCACCGTGCCCACCCTGCACCCTGCCCACCGTGCACCCTGCAGAGAGCACCCTGCCCACCGTGCACCCTGCAGAGAGCACCCTGCACCCTGCACCCTGCCCACCGTGCACCCTGCAGAGAGCACCCTGCACCGGTCGCCGTGCGCCGGTCACCGTCTCCGACCTGCGCACCCTGCACCCTGCACCCTGCAGAGGGCACCCTGCCCACCGTGCAGAGAGCACCCTGCCCACCGTGCACCCTGCAGAGAGCACCCTGCAGAGAGCACCGTGCACCCTGCAGAGAGCACCCTGCAGAGAGCACCCTGCACCCTGCACCCTGCAGAGAGCACCCTGCACCCTGCCCACCCTGCACCCTGCACCCTGCCCACCCTGCACCGCGCTCCGACCTCCCGAGGTGTAACGGTCAGGGTGAACCGAGAGGGTTTGGAGACGTCAGGGTTCACCAGATCGGACTGAGGCGCGCAGAGGACGCTGCCGCCCGGACACCGACGCTGTCCAACAATAAGATCCACAGGCGCATATATCTCCAGAGATCTCTATAGATCTATAGATCTAGAGAGATAGAGAGATAGAAATGAAAGCAAAATGTGTCCCGAAGTGATCCTCGTCCTACATGACCGCGACGGACCCCCCCGGGAGCTGTGACAGGAGGAGGAGGAGCAGGAGGAGGAGCTGGAGGAGCAGGAGGAGGAGCAGCGGACGGATGAAGACAACTCCGTTAAAAGTGAGGAGAGACGCGTCCTTCACAAAATAAAAGACAAAGAAAAAAGTTCAGCAGTGACGTCATAACTCCACGTCCCTCCGCGGGGTGTGGGGGGGGGGGGGTCTCACGACGTCGCGGTCACGGTGCGCGTCCCCGTACCCGGTGCGCATCCACGACGCCTGACGAGTGTGTGTGTGTGTGTGCGTGCGTGTGTGTGTGTGTGGGTGTGTCGGTATTAATGGCCCCGCCCACTAACACACGGTGTGGGCGGGGCCTCAGCCCAGTTAGCTCCTCCTCCTCCGAGTATATATAATTAAATAAACAATTTCAATACAAAAGCAAACTTTTCAGAGCTGACTGTAAACATGAACATGTCTACAATGACTGATTTTACTAATTATATTATGCTTTACTACATATTTGTGTAATTTTCATGTGTAATTTATTTTATTTTAATTATTTATGATATATTATTGTAATTTTCATGTGTTATTTATTTTATTTTAATTCTTTATGATATATTATTGTCATTTTCATGTGTTATTTATTTTATTTTAATTCTTTATTATTGTAATTTTCATGTGTTATTTATTTTATTGTAATAATTTATTATTTATTCTTGTAATAGTCCCCTGGCATCGTTATTCTCAATTGAATACTTAAGATATTGTTTACTTGTTCTATACAATAATCAATAAGGGGTCGTCTCTGAGTAACAGGAAGCAGAAGCTCATTTATTAATTCGTGTTAATTATTTCATTTCTGTGGAGCCCAAGAGCCAAGCCTGCACAGGGAATTGGTGAAGCTAAAATATGAATATAACAAATGAAATTGGGGAAAATTGCTAAAATAATTACATAATTGAAGTGAACGAGTGATTGCACTGATTGCATTGATATAAAGTGGGCCGATAGCCTTTCTCCCCTGAGACATACAGACGTATAAAGATTATATAATATAATATATGATGATAATAAATAACTTTTATAGTCAACACTGTGCTTACACAATCCAAAGATCAAAATCAGCTGATGTTTGCTTCCTATTTTCTGTCTCTCTCTCTCTCTCTCTCTCTCTCTCTCTCTCTCTCTCTCTCCCTCAGACAGTGGAAAATTCCTCTCAGCTATTGTGCAGGAAATTCCTAGAATTACAGCAGTGGGATTCGTGCTCTCCCTCAGAGATCCAGACAAAGAGGAAGAGGAGGAAGAGGAGGAAAAGGGGAAGAGGGGGAGGGGTTCTCATCCAGTCCCTTACCCTAGGGCTGTGTGTGTGTGTGTGTGTGTGTGTGTGTGTGTGTGTGTGTGTGTGTGTGTGTGTGTGTGTGGTCGGTTACACCAACGACCTTTGAAAAGATCTGGAAGGTTTGAGGTTATGGGATGTGGACAGGGGTGGGTGCACCATCCACGAGGTAGAGGTGGATGGTGGGGTGGGGGTTACCTGACCTCCCCTCCCCTCACCTCACCTCCCCTCACCTCAACCTCCCACTTCCCCTCCCCTCACCTCACGTCCCCTCACCTCAACCTCCCCTCCCCACCCCTACCTCCCCCCTCTCCCCTCCCCTCCCCTCACCTCACCTCCCTCACCTCCTCCCCTCCCCTCCCTCACCTCACCTCCCCTCTCCTCACCTCCCTCCCTCCACCTTCCACCTCCACCTCCTCACCTCACCTCCCCTCCCTCCACCTCACCTCACCTCACCTCCACCTCACCCCTCCACCTCCCCCACCTCACCTCACCTCACCTCCACCTCCCCACCTCCCTCCCTCCACCTCCCTCACCTCCTCCCCTCACCTCACCTCCCCTCCCCCACCTCACCTCCCCTCCCTCCCCTCACCTCACCTCCCCTCACCTCCTCCCCTCACCTCACCTCACCCTCCCTCACCTCACTCCCCTCACCACCTCCCCTCCCCTCACCTCACTCCCCTCACCTACCTCCCCTCCCCTCACCTCACCTCTCCCCTCACCTCCCCTCACCTCCCTCCCCTCACCTCACCTCACCTCCCCTCCCCTCACCTCCCCCCTCCCCTCCCCTCACCTCCTCACCTCCCATCCCATCCCCTCCCCTCTCCTCTCCTCTCCTCACCTCACCTCACCTCTTCCTGAAGATCCTGCTGAATTAAGTTAGAATTAGAACACTGCTGCCCCCTCGTGGTCGAAGAAGGTATAACAACTAATTAAGATGAGATAAGATGAGGGATCCCAGACTGGAGGTTATAACTGATAGTACACATACATACACACACACACACACACACCACACACACACACACACACACACACACACACACACACACACACACACATACATACATACATACATACATACATACATACATACACACATACATACATACATACATACATACATACACACACACATACATACATACATACATACACACACATGCATACATACATACATACATACACACACACACACATACATACATACATACATACATACATACATACAAATAAACTAGTAATATGCCTGCTATCATTTCAAACATTAACAAGATGCAATAGCAATCTCAAAAATGTAACCTTGTGATTCGTAGTTCCATAAACCACACAAAATGTAAGTTAAATATCCATACATTATGGTCAAACTTAAAGTGGTATGATTGCATTTTATACAATAAAAATGGAAGTGTTTACATACAGTGTATAGTATTTTTGTGCATATGGAGTAACAAGCAATGTTTTCTGAAATGTGCGTACCACACGTGGCCACTAGGGGGCAGCAATGTCTGATTTTACAGTGGAGGAGATGACTATTATGCGCCGCTAGGTGGCGTTATAAGATTAGAAGTTAATGATGAACAACGTGGACTCCAGCATGGAAACGCGTGTAATTATTCATCATCAACCTCCATCACCACCCATAGTGCATGACCTCCCCGTGACCTCTGGATGAAGCCACCTCTGCTCTTGCGCGGCTCCGTCCCGGTGGAGTCATGCATGCTGGGAGACGTCAGTCAGGAGGATTAGTCTCGCTATTCTGTGAGCCCGGCGCTGACAGGAGCATGTGGA
>PIJE02008179.1:0-11023 GCA_002895965.2 Coryphaenoides rupestris | reverse complement strand
ATTTTACTCGAATTTACTGATATCATCCCCCGGATATGATGTCAAGGCGCAGGTAACGCGCAGGTAACATCCGCTTCGTGAACGACAACAGCAAGAGCAACGGCTGCTAAGCAAAAGAAAAACAGCCATTGGACGCGCGAAGAGACACTCAGTTTAATTGCTGTGTGGGGTGAACCACGTTACCAAAAAGCTATTTGATCAAATGGTGCACAACCACACCGTTTGGGAAAATATTCACAAAGAATTTGCACCGAAACTTTCATTTAGAATTTCCAACGCAGCCTCCATTCTCGACCGGGAAAGCGGCAGAAAAAAGGCGCGGAGAAAACAAAAAACATACGACCCCCAAATCACAGAGATGTCGACTAATATTATCACATGACTGCTGTGTTGGGTGAAATATGGTCGGTAATTTGCGGTGAAATTTTTACTTTACACACTTTACTTTATCACATTTCAAAGGCGAACGTATTCCATAAAAAACATGCTAACATTAACAAACACGTAACTGACATAGGAACATATCTTTATAGTTACCATTGATGTCTTCGACGGTGTGGTCATATGCAGGTCCATCCAATGGTTGGTCCACATTAAGACCACTGATTCGGGTCCAGTCCGACCCATCTGTTGTTTCTTGGACCCAGTGACACAGATCTAAAAGAGGGATGGTAGACGGTATCAAGAGAAACATTTGCCTTCTACTAAGTGACTGTGTGTTAGTGTCAGACACTAACTCTTCAATAATTATCATTATTCTATTCTTAGTCTAGTCTCGAAGTATTTAATCCAAATAATTATCGAATAACTGTAGGCTATGATTGACGTCAGAACATTCCATTGTTTTCTATCTGAATCAACGGGTTGCGTTTGAAAAAATCTTGGAAAAATAAAGAAACAATGTAATAATAATAAATAAAGCAAAATACGCAACTGCTATATGGACAATAAGAAATTGAAGCTATGACCCAAACTACGACCGGAAAGGTTTGTAGTTTGTGGTGTATATTGAGCTTTAGAGGACCAAAAACGCATTTTCAAAAACGTTATTCTATTGCAAACGAATTCTCTGCTACTGCCTCACCGCGCTCAAAAGTCGCAGTCCATCTGAAGAAGTGGGAAGGGGTGGTGGTGGTGGTGGGTGGTGAGGGGGGGACTTGGCGTGGTGGTGGTGTAGGGTTGAGATGGGCACAGGCCGGTCCCCCTTATGATATGGATATCGTCCAGGGCCCATGCTGTCCGAGCTGGTGTTACACCAGGCTTGCAGCACGATCTGGTTTTGAGCATGACAGCGGTTATTCAAAGCGTCTTCACACTATTGTAGTGGGTTAACCCTGGGGTGAAAACGTTCAGATGTGCGTTCAAGCTGCCATTGGCCATCCTTGCCCCTTTTTTTGACTAAATTGTGTGTTTTGATTGGTCAAACAATAATCTTGGATCCAGAAGTTCGACAGATGCTATTGCCGAACTTCTGAGGTGGTGGGGGTGGGGAGCAGGGACTACACAGAGCCTGCGTAGGAAACCAGCAAGTGCAAGGTGTGGAGTCACATAGGGTTTCGTCAGGACTCGGAGAGAAACTCAGTTGAGAGTAGCATGATGGAGGTTTCAGAAGAAGAAGACGATTTTAACAAATGTATTAGTTACACCTCCAATATGATGATAATTGATAAATGATATAATATATATATATATATATATATATATAATCCTCAAAAAAAGTTTGGAAACGTTATTTCGGTCGATTATTCCTCCCCTTTAATAATACCAATTGGTATTGTATTTTATATCGTTGGAAAGCCTGATTAGTCACCTTTACAACGAGGTACAACTTGTAAGGATCATGCATTCGTGGAATGAGCAACACAGCTAACCGTGTGGGTAGCGGCCCAAAAAAATTTGCCAAAATCCCCTGCAATATTCTTCTGTTGGTATTCACTCTCGTTTTGAGTTGCTTGGTGGATTGGATGATTGCACTCACCCACAGTAATAAGGAAAAAACAACACATATTGGCCATTTTTACACTTTATTAATTTTACACTGTCAGGGACCTCAGTAGCGTGTGGAAGATCCATACGCAGTCACAACAGCTTGGCACCTCCTCCTCATGCTGGTCACTAGCCTGGTCACACACTGCTGTGGGATGGCATCCCATTCCTCAACCAGGATTTGCCGCAAGTCAGCCAACATGGTTGCGTTGGTCACTCTGGCACGTACAGCACGCCCAAGCTGATCCCACAAGTGTTCAATTGGGTTGAGGTCTGGACTCACGGCAGGCCATTCCATCCTCTCCACTCCCAAATTCTGGAGGTACTCTGTGATGATCCTGGCTCTGTGGGGGCGAGCGTTGTCATCCTGGAGGATGGAGTTAGGTCCCAGATTCTGGAGATATGGGATCGCCACTGGCTCCAGAATCTCATTCCGATATCTCACTGCAGTGAGATTGCCTTCAATGATGACAAGTTCTGTTTTGCCTGTGAGAGAGCTCCAGCTTCCGCAGACAGAACCTTGATTCATCACTGAACATGACGTTGCCCCACATTCTTAGGTTCCACTGTCGGTGCTGTCGACACCAGTGCAAACGGGCCTGACTGTGAAGGGCAGTCATTGCAGGATTCCTGGCAGCCTTATAAGCTCGAAGACCAGCCATGTGCAGTCTGTTCCTCACCGTCTGATCAGAGATCTGTCTGTGGTACCGTTGTGCAAATCTTGCCTGTAAATCTCTGGAAGAAAGCCTACGGTTCCTCAGTGAAGCAAGGGTGAGGAACCGGTCTTCTTGGGGTGTTGTCTTCCTGGGACGGCCACTTCGTGGTCTGTCTTTGACCTCACCAGTCTCACGGACCTTGGTCCTAAGTTTGGAAATGGTACCAGGGCTGACACCAAATAATGCTGCCACTCTGCGTACCGGAACACCAGCTTCCACTTGCCCTATTGCACGGGCCTTATCCTGAAGGGACAAACGTGGCATGTTTATGCTTGGAGCACAAACAAACTCAACAAAGTTGCAGGACCCATGCACACAAGTGCTGTCAATTAGGTGCCAATCAGGTGCCAGACACACACCTGTGACTGGCATACACCTGCCAGCACTTGAAGCTCAAAATGAGAGTGAATACCAACAGAAGAATATTGCAGGGGATTTTGGCACATTTTTTTGGGCCTCTACCCACACGGTTAGCTGTGTTGCTCATTCCACGAATGCATGATCCTTACAAGTTGTACCTCGTTGTAAAGGTGACTAATCAGGCTTTCCAACGATATAAAATACAATACCAATTGGTATTATTAAAGGGGAGGAATAATCGACCGAAATAACGTTTCTGAACTTTTTTTGAGGAGTTTATATATATATGTACTTTTTGTTTTACTTTAGTTTTTTTACTCCCTGCCAATAGTCAGCAATATCACATTTGTTGTGGTTCCAAATTTGACGCAAAAGTGAAACGTCCCATTCGCACAGATTTGAGCTTGTCTGCTATCAGACTTTAGATGTTAATCTAAATCTGATCTGTGAGACAAACAAATACACGAGGACCACAAGACTCAAGCAAAATTCAGCAATCGAATGACAATTTAGCTTTGAGGCTTGAGAAACAAAATATGATTTTTTTCCATAATAATAATACAAATTAAAAAAAAGAATACAGTGAAGGGGGTGGTCTCACTTGGTGTACTCCTGAGGCATTATAATCCACCCTGAATGGGATCCAAGTGCTGTTGGAGAATCCATTTGTAGTCCCCACTGAACGGAGTCCGCTTGACTCATTTACAAACACTGTCAGCTCTATGTTGGAGGGCTCTGATGAAGACAAATACAATGAGTAAATTAATGAATGAATTGCTGGTTAACTTTAACGTTGATTTTGTCGGCTCAATGTCATCTCCAATTCGGAATATATAAACTAATGTTTGCGAGAGATACTATGGAAGGTATGTCGGTGGGTTTAGTAGATGGGTAGGAAGGTTAGTCCGTCTCTATGTATGCTTATATGAATGCAACCACACGATCGAATGCAAAATCAATTCCAAGAATATACTCACTCTCATGGAGAAACGTTTCAACATGGTGCCAGAGCTCCAGACAGGCGCTCTCCACCCCGGGCATTGACTCGGTCTCCAGACGGGCCATTGACTCCTCATTAGCGCACGAATAACTCACATAGTGTCCGATATTATTCAATTCGAGTAAAAATACAGACTTCGCTTATCCCGTGCGAATGCGCCGCACGAAACACAGACGTGGGGGGTCATTTATAAATCACATGAGGTCCCCAGGTTATACTAGTCCCGTGCGAATAGGGCTTTAGAGACCCATTTTTTTGACAGGCTTTTATGTAATCGTGGTTTTTAGTTTTTTTCGTGTTTCCTCTTAAATGTTTCATTCAACATTATTTACTGTTGGTTATTTTAACTTACGTGGCTGCAGATATGGCCAATTTCAATTTTTGATTTCTTATTTCTCCAGCCTATTCGTAAGTCCACTGTATTTTTGTCAATTCCAATGTCTGGTCTTAGCGTTGTGGAAGCAGCCTTGTAACTTGGTCTTGTGCTATATAACTAAAATGTATCAACTATGATGATGATTCATGATTCACGATTCATGATTCATCAATAAACACTTATCACTGATATTTAAATCTATCTAGCAGCTGATTGCTCACATTGAGCGGGGACCCTTCCGTCTGTCTGAAGATCTTTCTACTTTCCACAGCACTGTAAAGAATAAAAAATACTACAAACGTAGCATTCTTCATTTTAATTTCTTTATTTATATAATTTATATTATATCAGGGTTCTACTTACTGCTCAACACCTCGGGCTCCAGCGAGAGCGACCGAGCCGTGCTGTCTCTTCCTCTTCCTGTCCCCGCCGAGGGACAAACGGAGCTCTGTGTGGGATTCTGGTATTACATGCTTGGGCCCTCCGTGCCCCGTCTCAACCTGGTGGTCCAAAACGTACGCCTTCTTTTATTTCATCACGCATTTATTTCTATACTTTTTTTTTTAATTGTCTACATTTTGTTTTCCTTCGGTGGAGGAGCTCATGAGCTGAGCTGAGATCTTGTCTGTTGTAGAACACACACTCTGATCTGGTCTGGACCCGCCAAGGCAGTCAGAATTCGGAGTGGGTGAATGCGCAGGTGACGCGTCCCCACTAGCGGGCGTCAAGGTGAGCGCCCAGACACCGTGCCAATGGCAAACACAACACACGCCAACACACAGTAACCCATTCTGTCCTCACCGGTCATCAGCAACCACACTGGCATCGCCGACAGGTTCCCCCGAGACATAACGCAGATACTTTTTTTTTTTGACGGCTTCCACAGATCCAGTTTGAAGGCCGAGAAACACCACCAGCGAGGGGTTCGTTTGCCATCGACGACGTTACAGTGAGGCATGGCGTCTGCGACACCCTTCGTGTCGATGTGTGCGGCTTTGACTCAAACTTGTGCCACTTTGAGGTGGATAATCGCTGGCTTCGCCGCAGCGGGACGCAGGAAAATCCGGACCACACCTACGGAACTGATCACGGTGAGCGTGGCGGCAAATAACCGACAGCAGCACTCGTTTCCGACATTTTTCAGCTGCTATTCAATTATTACAGTCCCACTTGAATCGCGATCATGTGGGATTCACTTATATTTGTTGTATGTTGCGTCCTCCATAATATAGCAGGACACACATTCCCTCAACCAATCAGGGCCTCTGTACTGCTCAACTCTGACCAATCAGGCCCTCTGTGCCCTGAGTGTGGTGTGCACTAAATGATCCTAAATCTCAACTAAAAACAGATATTCTCACAGAGCATTTCACCAAGCTGGCCGACGGCTGGCTAACACCTTTCGCACAACTGATAGTTCCTACATCGGACCTACTCTCGCGTCTTTCAAAGTGTACATACATTTTCCATGAACACATCATCGATTCTAATGGTCAGATTGATATAAAGTGTGAGTGTTGTTGTATCAGTGGGGTTGGTGTGTTGGTGTTCCCGCTGTAGGCTCCTTCATGACAGTGCTGGTGCCGGGTGGGATGGACAGGGAGGCTCAGCTCCATACGCCCCACTTAAGTGCGTCCACGGGGACGTGTGTTCGCTTCTGGTAGGTGATATCCTCACCACTTACCCACTTGAGTGGACCTCTGTGCATGTGGTTGTGCGTGTGGTGTGTGTGTGTGTGTGTATCCATCCATCCATCCATTCTCGTCCGCTTATCCGGGGCCGGGTCGCGGTGGCAGCCGGCTAAGCAGGGCCCCCCAGGCTTCCTTCTCCCCAGCCACGCTCTCTAGTTCCTCCTGGGGGGTCCCGAGGCGTTCCCAGGCCAGACGAGATATATAATCCCTCCAGCGGGTTCTGGGTCTGCCCCTGTGTATTAATTATTCAAATAAAAAAGTATTAATCTGATATAAACCACCCTGAGATCAGGGACAATTAACCGGACAGTGGATTAAGTCTCATAATAATATACTGACATAAACTGGGAATATGATTAATAATGAATTAATAATTACAATCAAACATACCATTAATAGTTAGCATTATGAAGGATTTGGGACGTTGGCGACAGATTCCTGGGGGAACTGAGGTCTTAGTGGTTTCTCTTTACCCCAGAACAAAGGAAGCATGTTAGTCCACCTACCGTAAGGAGCATGTGGTCCAACCACCATTTTGAATGGCTGAGGGCCCACACATATTATATATATATATGAGCTATTGATTTACTGTATATATTTACTATGGTTATAATATATGTGACCGATGGGTTAATTGTGTGTGTGTGGTGTGGTGCATGTGTGTTGTCTGTGTGTATAACGGTTATATTGTGTGTTGTTGCTTTGTGTTTTTATGTGTTGTGTCCACATCCTGTGTTTCTACATTTGTGGCTTGTTTGGTGGTGTGTGTGTGTATATATATAATATTGTTGCTTGTGTGTGTCCTGTAGGTACATGTTTCAGGTGATAGCCCCGCACCCGGCTCGACATCGCCTCTGCAGACGTGGCACCGTCAGTGGCTTGTCAGAGCGAGACTAATTCTCAGCGCCCGCCCATGTTCGGAAGCGACTCTGGACCTCGGCCCCTCTTTACACGTGCGGCAGATGTATTAGCGCGTAGCTCACTCCGTTGTCGTCGCCGCCGGAGAGTCAGTGTCATTAGTTGAGCTCACTGTCGTCTGTCTGGCGATCGGCGTTCTCCGGGATCCAACCAGGCGACCATGTGCGCTCTGCCTCAGTTCCGGTTAAAAGGGCTCCATTTTATCACCAGAGTGTGAGCCGTGATTAGCTCCATTAGGATGGCCTATTTGCAAAAAGTACGCTGCGTATCGTCATAAATCGTGACGGAAGAGTATGGATGTATGGCTAGCAATGTGAATTCTCGCCGCTCCTGCCCAGCCGTACCAGTGGGACCACACAACTGGTGTAAACGTGGAATCCTAGTCCATGCATACATCTGAGTTGGACACTCCCACTATGTGCTGGTCACCTTTCACTGCTGGACGAATCGCTGTCAGTCATCTGTGATGATCCATTTGAAACTTGGGCTCTGATAGATGACAAATCCGAGCGCTACGCCCTGGTGGAAGTATAATAATATGATCGCTTCTCGTTTTCCATCTCGCTCTCAGTGGACTGCGTGTAGTTTGCTTGAATACGAGGATAGACTAACGGCTCATCCATGTGAGTCTGCCTGTGCAGATCTCATCCAGCTGCACTCCCACGTAGGTTGAAGCGTGACTTGTCATTACAAGCCAAGTTTTCTCACAAGAGATGGTCATGTGACTAAATCATCTGTCACAGTCAGGACCAACTACAGTGACAGCACAAGTGGAGTGTCCACTCAGAACATGTATGCTGACTAGATCCGCTTTACCAGTTGGTGTGTCCACTGGGTAGGCTGGGAGACTGATCCCAATAGTCAGCTACCCATCAAATACTCTTCGTCACATGATCACTTTTTGACCAATAATGGGCATCTAATGGCTAATCCGCTCAACACCTGTGATAAAATAGAGCACACCTTTAACCATGAGGAGAGCACATGGTCGCTGTTGGGACCACGAGGAACGCGCTCGCAGACGACAGTGAGCTCACTTTGAAACTCTCGAGGCGACGACACGGTAGAACTCCGCTACCTCCCAGCCTGCTAAGGGCGATCCAGAGCGCTGCCAACAGGTAGGCAGCGCCCTGAGAGAGTGTGTAGGGCGAAGGGTAGCAGCGGTGGGCGGGGGGGGGATGGGGAAGGTCAGGGTGTCTCGCTCATGCAGCACGTGCACGAGGAGGGTGTCGCGGTGGCCCACCGCTCAAAACAACCATGTACCTACAGACACACACCAAGCCACATATTATATATATACACACACACACCACAAACCAAGCCACAAATGTAAACACATGTGACACACACGATAAAAACACCAAGAAAAACACACATATACGTATACACCACACACACACATGCACACACACACCACACACACACACATATATACTATTATATATATAATACAGTATATATATATATATTACATATGGTATATATGTGTTAGTGGGCCTCAGGCCATTCGATCAAGAATTCGGTGGTCTCGCGGACCACCATGCCTCCTTACGGTAGGTCGGGACTACATGCTTTCTTTGTTCTGTGGGTGTTCATAGGGATGAACCACTAAGACTGCGAGCGTTCCCCCAGGGATCCAGTTCTCGAATGGCTTTCTTCTACAGTTACACTGCTCCGATTGCCCATTGTCTATATGGCTTTCGATGGCTTTGACATGAGTTTTCGCTCAAGTCGCCACCCAAATCCTTCAACTATTATTGCGTAAACATCATGTTATGTCTATATAAGTCATTGATTGCTACACCTTTATCTCAAAATTATCATTATAATCACTAATGTCCCAGTTTCATCGTCACGGTTATCCAGTTATTTATGCCATGACCCTGTATTCCACCATCGTCCGGTTACTCTGTCCCTAAGATCCGTCGAGGGGATCGTTTATATTCAGATTAATACTTTTTCTACTTATGAGATAGTCCCTATAATACAACAGGGCCGCAGTACTCCCAGAACCCGCTGGAGGGTCCCTATATATATCTCGTCTGCGCCTGGGAAGTACGACCTCCGGAGGACCCATGCAGGATACTAGAGAGCGTGGCTGGGGAGAAGGAAGCCTGGGCGGGCCCTGCTTAGCCGGCTGCCACTCGCGCCAACGACCCCGGCATAAGCGATATCGAGAATGGATGGATGGATGGATACACGCACACACACACACACACACGCACAACCACATGCCACAGAGCGTCCACTCAAGTGGGTAAGTTGGTGAGGATAATCACCTACAGAAGCGAACACAACGTCCCCGTGGACGCACTTAAGTGGGGCGTACGGAGCTGAGCCTCCCTGTCCATCTCACCCGGCACAGCACTGTTCATTGATAGAGCGCTTACAGCTTCGGAACGACCAAGCACACCAACCCCACTGATACAACAAACACACACTTTATATCAATCTTAGACCATTAGATTCGATGACGTTGTTCTGCGCGTGAAATGTATGTTACACTTCGAAAGACGCGAGGAGTAGGCTCCGATGTAGGACAGACTATCAGTTGTGCGAAGTGTTTAGCCAGCCGTCGGCCAGCTTGGGTGAAATTGCTCTGTGAGAATATCTGTTTTTAGTTGAGGAGTTTTTCATGATCCACGTTAGTGCACACGCACATCAGCTCATGAAGCGAACATCTCTCGTCAAGTAGTGTGCGTCTCTGATTGGTTCAGAACTTGAGCAGTCAAACCAAGAGGCCCACTGGCGTTGCTTGGGGCGGAATGTGTGTCCGTGTTATATTTATGGGCCTCAGACGCCAATCCATACAACAATATAAGTGAATCACTTGTCGCGATTCAAGTGGGACTGTAATTATATTGATTAGCAGCTGAAAAATGCGGAAACGAGTGCTGCTGTTTGGTGATTTGCCGCCACGCTCACCGTGATCTCAGTGCGCGTAGGCCGTGGTCCGGATTTCTTCCTGCGTCCCGCTGCGGCGAAGCAGCGATTATTCCAACTCTAAAGTGGCACAAGTTTGAGTCAAAAAGCGCACACATCGACACGAACCAGGGCTGTCGCCAGACGCATGCCTCACTGTACGTCGGTCGATTTGGCAACGAACCCCCTGCTTGTGGTGGTTTTCTCCGGCCTTCAAAATGCGATCCTGTGGAAAGCCGTTCAAAAGAAGAAAAAAATGTATCTCTGCGTTAAATGTCTCGGGGAACCTGTCGGCGAGTGCCAGTGTTGGTGCTGATGACCGGTGAGAGGGAACAGAATGTTTACTACGTGTGTCCGCCTTGGAACAGTGTGTTGTGTTTGCCATTGCACGGTGCTGGCCGCTCACCTTGAACCCCCGGCTAGATTGGCAATACGGTCACCTGCGCAGAATTTCACCAAGCACTCCGAATTTCTGACTGCCTATGGCGGTCCCAGACCAGATTCAGAGTTGTGTGTTCTACAACAGACAAGTATCTCAGTCTCAGCTCATGAGCTCCTCCACCGAAGGAAAAACAAAATGTAGACAATTAAAAAAAAAAGTAATAGAAATAATGCGTTGATTGAAAAAAAGAAGGCGTACGCTTTTGGACCGACAAGGTTGAGACGGGCACGGAGGGCCCAAGCATGTATTACCAGAAATCCCACACAGAGTCCGTTTGTCCCTCGGCCGGGGACAGGAAGGAGGAAGAGACAGCACGGCTCGGTCGCCTCGCTGGAGCCCGAGGTGCTTGACAGTAAGTAGAACCCTATTAATTAAATTATATAAATAAAGAAATTAAAATGAAGAATGCTACGTTTGTAGTATTTTTTATTCTTCATGCTGTTGGAAAGTAGAAGATCTTCAGACAGGACGAAGGGTCCCCGCTCATGTGACGCCAATCAGGCTTTGCTAGATAGATTTAAATATCAGTGATAAGTGTTTCATTGAATGAATCATGAATCGTGAATTCATGAATCCATCATCATAGTTGATACATTTTAGTTATATAGCACA
>PIJE02008178.1:7500-11025 GCA_002895965.2 Coryphaenoides rupestris | reverse complement strand
GCAGGTTCTCAGCCGCTCCCTGACGTCTGGTCCCGCTGGACCGCTCTGCAGCTCCTTGAGCCACTTCTTCGCTGCTGCTGCAGGTGCCAGCCTCCCCGAGTCCCGGCTGCTAAACGCCTGCAGCCTCATCCGGTCCCGGCGACAACGCAGTACAGTTTCCTGCGGTCCCTGCTGCAGGTCTCAGTTCGTCCGCAACATCCCGGCTGGACCGGGCTGGAACATGCCAGCAGCCTCGCTGCCAGAGTCCCCTGCTCAGCCAGGTGCCAGACCGTCCTGAGTCCCGGGTCCCCGCTGGACGCGCAGCCTGCTCCTAAGCCGAGGAATCCTCTGCTCTGCCCAGGAGTCTCAGCCGCGTCCGAGTTCCGGTCCGGCTGGCACCGGCCGCAGCTCCTGCACTCCGCTGAGCTAGCACAAAGAGATGCACCGTCCGCAGTCCGCGCGTCAAGCCGGCTTAGAACCGCCCGCGAGGCTCCTGCAGTCCCTGCTGCCAGGGTTGTGCTACAGCTCGTCCACGGCCCGTTATACATTAGCCTTAAGGCCATCAAGAACGGCTCATAGTGAGGGTACAGGTCGTGGAGGTTCGCTGAGTGGGTTTAGGAACCATGTTATGGGTGAAGGTTTACATGGATTTGTGTGGGATGAGGGTGTTTGGAGCGGTCGATAGGAATGGCGGAGGTGACTTGGAGCCGGGGGGGTCGTGTGTGGTCAATGTGTGGGTTATCCTATAGCATTGATAACAATGGACCCAAATAGCATTTGTACAGGAACAGGTCCGAATGCAACGTTACTTATGACCCTATTAAGATTCGACCAACTTAGACTTGATCTTATGTCCATGATATATTAGTATTAGTATATATTTACGTGTGATACGTATTATAGTTATATTTCCTTAATTAAATGTATAATTAATCTATGTGATCTGTAATGACACGGACATCATTTCAACTTCTGCACCAATTCAACAAAAGCACATTCCTCTTTGAAAAGACTTAAACCGCTGTCTATCGATTCAGATCTCTCCATATTTTCTCTTGTGTGCCGATTTTTGATGTTGGTTCGTTCTGGTTTGATTTGTTGTTCTGGGTGTTTGTGGTTTGTGATTTAATGTGATTTTTTTGTGCTAAATCAGATATAATTAACATGAATAAATACTCATATATATATATATCCTACAAGTATAGGCCCCCATGGAAACCCTCCCTTATGGAACCTCAACTGTTACTTAAAGTCACTTACAAAATAAGTTATCAAAAAAACTTGGGACATTTGGGTAAGCAAGGCATTGATGGTAAAACCATTTCGTCTGAGACACCTTGAATCAGCGATCATTAAATTCCACACTGGTCAAGTGTCTTATTAGAGGTTCAGAGAGAGAAGAATAGAAGCAGAAAAGAAGAGGAAAAAAGAGAAAAGAAGTCTTTATTCAGTCTCAAAAACCGGCTCAAAGATAAGCCCGAGGTCTCCCAGTCCGCACGAACATGTTAAGCTGTTTCCAGGCTCCCTGTGGCTGTGCTGACCTAGTCTACCGCTTTCGTCGTCAAGCTTCGTCGCCTCTCTTCGTCTCAAAACTCGAACACCTCCTCTTCCTCATTGGCCATACTCGGTGTCCCGAACTGTCCCACATGTATCTTTCACGGTTGTCGCTGACGCAACCAAAGGACCAGACAAACCAGACCAGACAGACCGCACTAACTCCACAGAGGGCATTAATCACACAGGTCCCTCCGGTCCAACTTAATCATTCTCTTCTTGACTTTCCATAATATCGGACACACGTCTCCTCATTGTCAAAAATCCTATCTATATATACCGCTATGTTGAATTCGTTTGTATACAAAATGACGGATTTTAGTACATTCTTAAATTTTATTAGAGGGCTCACTCGCGTTGTGCTTGGCACTCCACCATCGAACCCTTGATCATTACACGGTCAATGCAGACTGTTCCTTCAGAGCATCTCGGATATAGAATCAGGGCAGCTGCTCTCCCTATTACGACATGCACACTGCCGCTTTATCACCCAACCACTCACCCACCGAACCACCAACACACAGGGTCAGCTATTTTAAAGTGTCCGCCTCTCTTTTTTTTGTGTGTTCGTTCATGTTTTTTTCTTTTTTTCCTGTTGAGGATGTTTTGAGGTACACTATTGAGATTAAACTTGGAGACGAGGCATGGAAAGCAATCCATAGTCCAACACTTCTCCTTTGAGATTTGAACTTGGATGGGATCAACATTTGCACTGGGTGAAAAAAAATAACAAAAAATAAACTAACGCAGACTCTATTACTAACACGCCGGTAGTAACCTAACCCTCACACTAACTCCGCACCCGGAAATCGGGCTTTTTGTTGTTGTTGTGCCGCACAACTATTGCAAAAGCTGCTAGAACGAATCAGATACAGCTCCGAGTAACGTGTATACAAACTTTGGACCACAATTGGTGTCCAACCAGAAAACAGTGGCTGTACAAGGTTGTAGAATGAAGAGAGTGCTAACGAAGATTTAATGAACGTCATCTGCCGCACAGAACATATGCTTAAGGTGTGTTTTGCTTCACCATACGAAACTAGCATGGTAATTTATTTTACCACAGTGAATGGGAGAGTATAAACCAAATGTTCAGACATGTGTTTTTATTAGCTTAATAAGCAATAAATAAAAATATGAGCTTGACTGAAAACTATAAGACAGAAACCAGGGTACTGCCGGTGAGAGAGAGCTTGGTGTTGAGTAGCTCATAAAGTAAACGCTAATAGTATCGTCCTGGAGACATTCACCTCGCCTGACACCTGAACAGAGCTTAGAATATAGTACTTGTTGAAAACTGAATGAGACTGAGTGTCTTCCTAAGTGTCGACAAGCAGGTCAGCAGGGAGCACAAGCTCAGGAGATATGAACGACCTCCAACACCTCACGACCTCTAACCTAGACACTCCCGTAAACATTCAAGAAGATTCAAGAAAGACGTTTTTATTGTCACGTAACATACAAGGATGTGCAGTAAGATACACAAAACATTCTGTTAATAATGTGAGAAATAAGCTTTTGGTAGAGACGGGAGTCGCTTGAGTCACGTATTTTTTATCATGCATAACATCCTCTCTTTCTAACCGGTTGAACTGGTTCCGCGGGGGTCGTGGCGGTGGATGCCTAGAAGCTGCTCGTCGCTGTTTGCTGTTTCTGGACCGCTGATATAATCGCTGGAGCTCCTCTTGAACCAGGCTTTGCAGCTGTTCTGGAAAGACACAGGACTTTCAATAATGATGAATTGGAACTGGCGGCCAGAAGAGAAAAATTTGGAAGAAAAGAAACCAACCGTGAATGTGAATTTGCAATTGACCTGTAAATGCAATGTGGTGAGTGATGTATGGTGGTTGCGCCTTGACGGCTGTTCAGGAGCAGTCCCGAGTCGGCCGGTTCGAGCCTGTGGCCGGGTGACGATGCACGGACAATGTCCGAAGGCTCCTGGAGTGCTGTGTGTGTGTGTGTGTGTCTGTGTGTGTGTGTCTGTGTGTGTGG
>PIJE02008178.1:0-2500 GCA_002895965.2 Coryphaenoides rupestris | reverse complement strand
GTGTCAACTTTACTCTCCAAAGTTTATTTATTTATTTTACGTCAGACTCCTATTTAATCAATGTATAAATATTCCGGGACCTGACTTGGACAAGTTCACTTTAATGAAATCGTAGCCCCCCCCCCCCGCTTAAGAAACTGTTCAACCGTTTTCTCTCCGTCATATCTCTCTCTCTCTCTCTCTCTCTCTCTCCATCCTCTCTCTCTCTCTTCTCTCTCTCTCTCTCCTCTCTCTCACGAGAGGCGCCCAATTTTACCAGAGCAGTAATGCACCGCCACGATTCCACAGCTGGTAAAAATAGGGCCTGGAGGAACTTCAGCCATTTTTGAATTGATGTGATTTGAAGATGGAAGAATAGTTGAGTGGGGAGCTAGTGAAGCGAGGGCGAAGGCGAAGGCGAGGCCGTCAGATACCCTTCATCCTCTCCACTTCCCACAAACACCACGTTCCCTAGAACTGAACTGTCTTGCTCAGGGACACCTCAACACTTAGCGAGGCGGCGCCCCGGGGGATCGAACCAGCAACCTTCCTATTGCCAGAACCCCAACTCCTTCACTCCCTGAGCTACTGCTGCCCACGTTAAAGCAAACGTTGGTTTTTTTTTACATTCAGCGAGTATCGGCCGGCGCGTGTCGAATATCATTTCCTGATTTTAAGCACTTCCATCGACAACATTGTAAACTCCCACAGGCAGAAACTAGTGAAGACACCCCAGGAACCATTAGGTCCTCAATGTATAATCTGTCCTACACATTGTTAACTAAATGAAAGACAATTCCAACCCGAAACAAACCAAAAACTTCACGACTTCGCTTTATTGGCATCAAGTCTTCTCATCAGGTGGCCCAGGTTCTCATCAGATGTTGCAATAAAATTAAGTGTTTGTGATTGTGAGAGTAGAAAATCATTCAATTTCAGAGCCTTTCTCTTTATATATATATTTTAGGGGTCAAAACACAAGATTGCAATTTCTTAGCTGTACTGTATTGTCACTCTTGGAGAACATTCATCAACATAAGCGAGACCTCGCAGACGTATTACACAGAAATTAATATCCGGTTTCGCCCGTCATTTCAAACAGCGCAGCCAAAAGACACACGTCGTAACGTCGAGGTTTAAAATGTCGTATTGTGGTCAACAAGTTAAGTCAACGGCCCCTAATAGTACAAGTAATACGGCGGCGGCGGGTGTCACTGCTTGAGCGCTTGTGTACAGGGCCCAGAATTAAGGAGCAATAAGTAGTAATTTTCCACTTGCGGTTCACTGTGCGTAAACAAGAGCTCAACTCATATCAGGGTTCACATCGTGCTCGTTCGTGACATCCTTCAACCACAGACATGTCGCAAGAAAAACCGAAACGCGAAAAGAAATGAGAAAACCACACGACTCTTCCCCCTGGTGTGTTATTATTTATGATGTATTTAAGTAAGTAATTTAGCCAAGTGTGGAATAAATGACTTTTGTTTGCCGTCGCAGCTCCGAATCCGGTGTTATATATATATGCGTTGTTTGGGTTATAATCTGGTGTTATATAGATATGTGTTGTTTGGAGTTCATAATTCTGGTGTTATATATGTGTGTTGTTGGGTTATAATCTGGTGTTATATGTGTTGTTTGTTTTGGGTTATAATCTTGGTGTATATATATGCGTTGTTTGGGTTATAATCCGGTGTTATATATATATGCGTTGTTTGGGTTATAATCTGGTGTTATATATATATGCGTTGTTTGGGTTATAATCCGGTGTTATATATATATGCGTTGTTTGGGTTATAATCCGTGTGTCTATATTATATTATGCGTTGTTTGGGTTTAGGCGGGAACACGCCGGCGAGGCCGCACCACACTTGGCCCGCTATGCCGCCATTTTGTACCTCGGAGTCCAACAACGGCGGCATAATAAGTACTGGTGAGCCGTTGCTCGGGAATCATCCCGGGGTTTCTGGACTTTTTGTTTCTTTCTTTTATTGGCTGTTGTGTTCCCTTTTCCTTAGTTCAATAAACATGTGATTTGCCCCTCTGATTTATGTTCCATTCATGACGGTATTTTATTATAGTCGTTGGCTAAATCCTTTTCAAGGTCTCAACCCCCCCCGCTCTCCCCTGTGGTCCTCATAAACCTGATGGTCTATCGGTAAGAGTTCGAGTCCCACCTTGCCGCTACCTTCCCTCCCTGCTGCTGCTAGAACCATTATGGCCACGGGGGTCCAGGAGAGAACTTTTCATTTTGTATTTCTTTCTTTTTCCTTCCCTCTGCAATACCACCTATTTGTATTATTCCGCGGCGCACAAGCAGTCGTACGCCGATTTTGAAATTCAACCGCCCAATTACGTTCGCCTGCTGGGGATTATTGATGTTGATGTTGTGATTTCAACGCTCATTCACGTTTCAATAAAAAACCGTGGTGGAACAAAACGTACTAATCAAGAAAACAAGTGAAAATAGTTTCAGTTGTTTTATGAGAGGTGCGGTGAGGTGACCTAAAAAGCAATGACTAAA
>PIJE02008177.1:0-11029 GCA_002895965.2 Coryphaenoides rupestris | reverse complement strand
CATTCAATTATTATTGGTTTTAGTAATAACTAACGTACTGGGAACATCATTCAGGCCGGGAAATATAGTCCCAGTCAGGCCACGCCCTTAGGCTTACGATTAAACATCCTTCCCACACCACCTCACTGTTTGGTTGACCGGGTAACTCAACATTCCTCTGCCATTCAGATCCTGAGTGGATTGTGTTGGATGAAGACATTGATCCCATGTGGATTGAATCATTCAACACAGTGATGGATGACGACACTGTGCCTCCCTTATCTTCCCTGAGACATATACTAACCAGTGCTCAGACACATACAACCAGTGGCGGCTCATCAATAGGGGGCGCGGGGGCACCGCTCCACCGACCATATCTAGAGAAGAAGTTGTAATAAAGTTATATAAATCACTTTTATTGGCAGCGAAACGGTATTCGTGTTCTGATGTGATTGGAGCATTCTGGGGGAAAGGAATTATGGGTGGGAAATTAGTCAGAATCAGAAAGAGCTTTATTGCCTTAGTTTCTGCAAACAAGGAATGTGCTTTTGTGAAATTGGTACCCAACATTGAACAATAACCTTTAAAATTTATAAAAATAAATATAATGAATCTCAAAATATATATAGAAAATATATACAAAATAAGCAATAAAATGGTGGCAATTTAAAGAAAAGATGTTGCAACAATGGAAAGATGTAGTGACCATAGGGGGTGGGAATCGGTGGGGATCAGTGGGGGTCCCGGGTCTTGTTAATGAGGCCAGTTGCCGTGGGAAAGAAGCTGTTTTTGTGGCTTTGGTCCTGAGGGAACGCAAACCTCCTGCGGGAGGGGATGGACTCTAAAAGATTATATCTGGGGTGGGAGGGGTCGACCACAATCGACCACAATCTTACTGAAGGCGTGCAGGTCCTTGAGAGATGGCAGATTGCAGCCAATCACCTTCGCAGCATAGGCAATGACATATTGCAGTCTGCCCTGGTAATTGTAGCAGTGTAGCAGACGACGATGGAGGAGGTGAGGATGGACTCAATGATGGCGGTGTAGAAGTGCACCATCATTGAATTTGGCAGGTTGAAATTATTTAGCTGACGCAAGAAGTAGATCCTCTGCTGGGCCTTTTTGGTGATGGAGCAGAATGTTCAGCTCCCCACCTGAGGTCCTGGGGTGATGGTGGTGCCCAGGAACGAAAGGACTCCACAGTGTCAATTGGGGAGTCACACAGGGTGATGGGGCCGAGTGGGGCTGGGTTCTTCCGGAAGTCTACTACCATGTCCATTGTCTTGAGAGTGTGGAGCTCCAAGTTGTTTGTGACTGCACCAGCTCACCAGATGGTCAATCTCCCCACCTGTAGGCGGATTCATCCCCACCAGAGATGAGCACAATGAGGGTGGTGTCGTCTACGAACTTCGGGTGACAGACTGATGACTGGAGGTGCAGGCGTTCATGTACAGGGAGAAGAGTAAAGGGGAAAGGATGTAGCCTTGAGGAGGAACCGGTGCTGGATGGTCCGGGAGTCAGAAACATGTTTCTTCAGCCTCACATGCTGCATTCTGTTGGACAGGAAGTCTGTGATCCACCTGCAGGTGGAGTCAGGCACGCTCCCCTTGGAGAGCTTGTCCTGCAGCAGAGCCCAATTGATTTTGTTGAAAGCAGAACTGAAATCCAGAAACAGGATCCTGGCATAGGTTCCTGAGGAGTCCAGGTGCTGGAGGATGAAGTGGAGGGCCATGTTGATGGCATTGTCTACAGACCTGTTGGCTCTTTATGCAAACTACAGTCACCTCAATGTCATGGGATAGAAAGTGGGACAGCACAAGGTGCTCAAATTACTTCATTTGTGCCGGAGCAAACCGAAGCACATTCTAGTCGACTCCTAAATTCGGACCAGCATCTCTACTAACTAACTGAACTGTAGACGACAGAGGTGTATCTTAAAAGAATGATGTGTTGTATTTGGAATGTGGAAATACTCTTATTAGCTGACAGGAGTATTGTATTGATGGTTGCTATGTCAAATGCTAACTCACAGTGTGAAAGAAAAATAGATAACATTAGAATGTCTGATTAGATCCAGCCATGTCTGGCACAAAGTTGTATCACGTGGATAACAATTAAAATGTGCTTTCCATGTGAGTTTAATGGGGGCATAACACAAAGCACGTCATTCTATCATGGAATGCTTTGCTTTGCTTCTCCGTGACGTTCTCTGTAAAACGTAAATCTTACCCACTATGTGGACTTGCACAAAAAAAGAAAATGACCTTTGTTTCTAATGTTTGACATTTGAAATTAGAAGTACAATATAAGTAAGACAAGTAATGACAAACAAGGACACGTGTTTACACGCGTCCAACATGGAGTTTGATTTAGTGTGGGCTTCAATATCTAAATATTGAAGCAAGCAACATAAAAATTGTCTGGGTGCATATACATGCCTGGGTCGGTGTGAAAATGACACCAGAAGTGTTTTCAAGTGAAATTCCTCTTTAAAGCATCACTATTAACTAATTTGTATTGAAGCATCATTTAAATGTATTCAAGTTCACTTAATGATTTTATTCTTCATACTATGAGGTAGGAGGTTATATCTAAGTGCCCTTTAAATGTAAACATCCACCTGAGGGTCCCTGCTCGGCCTCTGCCCTGCCTCCAGGTCGTCCACCTGAGGGTCCCTGCTCGGCCTCTGCCCTGCCTCCAGGTCGTCCGCCTGACGGTGCCAGCCTGGTGATTGTGGGTCGCCGGGAGGCTCCCGTTGAGGGGGGGGTACTGTCACCGTCTCGACCGTGTCTCTGGGCTCCCGGTGTTGGTGGGTGTGGCTCTGGGCTCCGGTGCTGCCCCAGCGACATTAGCGGCACCTGCGCTGCGCTCGCGCCTGTCATCAATCTATAATTAGTCTCTGTATAAAAACCCCGGCTTTCCACCCACTCGGCGTCGGAGCATTGTCGTCAATTCTCCCTACCTGTATCTGTATCCCGCATGGATCGCGATCGCCTCCAGCCAGCCGATCACCTCCCTGCCTACCTGTCTACCTGCCTACCGGCTCCTGCATCTGCCTACCTGCCTGCTGGTCCCTGCATCTGCCTGCCGCGCTCACCACCCGTCCCACTGGCTTCACTCCCATTTCCTCACGTGTGTATCTGGAAATAAACACTCCATATTGCAGAACCCTGAGTCTGGGTCTTGCGTTTGGGTCCGCCACCGCACACCCCCTAACAACCTCTTTCATAACCATCACTCGCATCCAAGAGAACTCCATGGTTCTTGGCCCTATTTCAAGTCGCTGGATTTGCAGGTTAACCAGTGTGGAGTGTCTGTCATTGGGGGCTGGTTTAAGCAGCCTCATCTGGCCCAGTTGGAGTCTGGAGCTCTGGTCGAATAGTCGTTTTGGCTAAGGCCGTTTCCTTATTGAGTGTATGACCCGGAAGTACCTAAATGGCAGACATGATAATGTCTGTTCGAATTCTCTAAACACTATGGAAAGGAGCTTCAATGCTTCCTTTCATACCTCCTTTAGCATAGGATACACTGGACCTTCCTTTACGAAAGGAAAGGAGATAGTGGTATCCAACAATTCCTTGCGACAGGAACATTTAAATGACGCACCATTCGGCAGTTCACGGAAACAACCCATCATGTAAATAATACCACAGCCGATCATCATGTAAACAATAACACAAATTGGGATTCATGTATGAGCGGACAGGAGGAGGAGTGTGAACAACCATTCTCCATGTGACAAGTTTCACTTTTGTGACTGTTATACTCGTCGCCTATATTGCTTTTGTCAATTCCAATGTTGGTCATGGATTAATATACTTGTAATCTAAGATGCGCTTTTCGTAGTCCATCATCAGATGATTTTAGTTTCAGCACAGCAGATAAGCAGTCAGGCTTAAACAGAGATCATAACCTGCTACTTGAAATAGGCCCCATGTGATTATAATAGAAATATCTCTGACCTTCCCCCTTTTGTGTTGGAATTCATTAAAAGTTTAATGGAAAATAACACAGACATTTTCCATTTCAGACTCTCTGTGCCTTGCAACACGACTGTGTTGAGTTCAGCATGTGGTGGACAAAGGAAATGAAGATGGTGAAGCTGCTGGCACAAGAGTCCATGTCAGACTAATTTCTGGACCCCCGGACCCACCGATTCAAGTTCAAGTCTGTTTATTGTCATTCATCCACATACACAGTATACAGGGTGTAAATGTCGTTTTTCATGAAGAAAGGTGTTAACACACAAAAACATACAACACAATATAAAAAATACAATATAATATAAAAAATACAAAAACCTGTGTGTAAACATAGTGATCAGCGTATGAACAGCGTGACCAAGATTTACAGAATGAAATATAATGAAGCAATATAAAGTATAAATAATGCCTAACTAGTGACCTCAGGTAATTATACATGGTATAAGTAGAAGGTACAGTGGTGATGATGGTCCGGTATAAAGTGTCAGTGCAGGGTAATCATAATGACCATTGTAGGAACAGAGAGGTATAGTCAAGGTGAGTTGTATGTGTGTATCATAATGTGAGGCCCACCACTGTCGTATCATCAGCAAACGGATTCAGACTTGGCAGAACAATTGTGGGTGGGCAGTGAACATCAGTGGGCTGAGAATGCAACTTTTGGGGGAGCTGATGTTTTGCTGCCCATGCGTAATGTCTGCAGTCTCTCCGTCACAAAGTCCAGAATCCAGTTACAGAGGGAGGTGTTGAGGCCCAGCAGAAAAAGTTACCCTGCCAGCTTCTGGGGGATGATTGTGTAGACTAGAATACTCTTTATAAACTGAAGTCTATGAAGAGCATTCTAACAGAGGTGCCCTTGATGTCCAGGTGAGATAGGGCTGAGTGCAGGGTGTAGGAGATGGCCTGGTCGGTGGAGTGGTTGGGGTGGTATGCAAACTGGAGAGGGTCCAGTGAGGTGGGGAGGGCGGATTTGATGTTTCTCATTACTAACCTCTCGAAGAACTTTATCATGATGGTTGTCAGTGCAAGAGGTAGTCGTCATTGAGACTTGTCGCAGTCGACTTCTTTGGTACTGGTATGATGGTGGTCTTTTTGAAGCCGGCTGGGATGACATCTTGACTCAGGGAGATGTTGAAGATGTCCGTGAGGACATCTGACAGCTGGTTAACACAGTCCCTGAGCAGGCGCCCAGGTATGTTGTCCAGAGTACCCCCGCTCGAGGGGAGCGGGGGTGGGGGGGTCTTACACGCCAGCATGTCATTCATTCCTGCCCTGGCACTTTGTGCCAATGTTTGAAGCCAAAACCGATACATTGTTACAGGTAATCAATCAAACAAGCTATCAATTTAAATTCACAAGGCCTTCCCAAACACATCAAAAGCAACAACTTTGTTTAATTTGAATAGGTTGAAGTACAGGCTCAAAGCAAGCAATTGCCATTTGAAAAATGAAAATAAATAAATAACCAAAATGTGAACAATGTAGTCATATTAAAAATGTAGTTCTGCTTGGCTGAACATAATTATTAAGGAGAAGCCACATCATAAGATTATGGCAGGGGTCCCTCAATGGAGGATAGGTCTCCACTGTGTCTGATTAGTGTCTACTCTACCCCATGCATGTGTGTGTGGGGGTGAAGGTTTGAGCTATCGCCCACGCTCTATTGTCTCCTTTCATGCTCCCGCATACAGCTGCAAGGGACTCCAGAGCCTCGTGCTGAGCAGTAATTAGTGGTGTTTTGTTCTCGGCAAACGATGCCATTATGACAGAGTAGTTGGTGTACTGGAGGGGGGAAATACGAGACATTGTGAATCACCAACAATTCACTGAACACATGTATGTCAATAAACCACACTCTACCGAGAATGCTATAATATCCATTAGTGTTTCTGCTCTGTGTCACCTCCCACTGAGTCTAAGATTGCAGTCTGTTGTCATGCGGTGGACAGCGCATGTCTGTGCCACTTCATGGACTTGTTGCTGGTGAGGGGACAGCCGGCTCTCATGAGGAACATGTTGAGCTGTCTGCCAGAGGGTGACACAACTGCTAAAGTGGCCTTCAACTACTACACCACCTCCCACATACTACAGAGTATGGCCACACTTTGATTTGTTTGAAGGGCAGGAGAACTGCAATGCCACCTGCTGGTGATTAGTGTTGGTTTCTCTGTCTGTAATTAGTCAATGAATAATGTCATAATTTCTAATTGATGTGTATCTGTAATGGAAAATTCATAATGTCATAATGTTTTGCCCCACTGTCATATCGTATTGGTCAAGCAGCAGCCTTGATCAAAATGAAAAACGATGATGTATTAGTCTCGCACATATATGTTGTTTTGCAAGAGACTCTCTACTTTTATTGAACTCGAAGTGACCTAACATTCCAGGGCACCATGGCACCAGTTAAGGTTGTATCCCTGATTAATGAGGGAGACCTTAACTGTGAAGAACCCCAGACGTCTTCTAGAGAGGAGACCTCTCCTCCTAGGCACTCAAGGTCGTATCCCTGATTTGTGGTGTATAACTTATTTGTGGAAAACACCAGATGTCTTCTTGAAATCTCCTCCTCTCACTGAGAGGCGCTCATCCTTATAAGCTCTGTGCAAACTTTGTTCGGGGCTCGCACCCTCCAACAGCCATGACGGCCTGTTGAACTGTGTGATCCTTCAGCACTGAATACTTGTTGTGTCCTGTTTTGTCTCTAGAATAAATGTACGTTTGTTATTACTTAATTTCACGTTATTTGGTCATTGATCGACCGGACCTGTGTGGGCCTCGACGCGTCTGGCTGACTGATCATCCCTTCGGGCCTCAAAACTCCTCATCAGACGAGTTGAGCGGAGGAGTCACTCCAACCCGAGGCCCCGTGGAGCCGGCGCAGGGATCCTAATAGGAACACGGTGACCAACCTTGACCAACCGAAAAATAACTGGTGCCTCGATTTATTGTTGAACAGAAAGATAGTCAGACAGTGTAATGTTACTGAGTGTTGTAAAACACAAGATGTGACATGAGTATATTTTTAACCAACGTTTAGAAGTAAACTGGGCTACACCGACGGGTGATATCTAAACAAGGTACTGGGTGTCTTGTTAGTAGGCCTACTAAAAGTCGAAGACTTGATCCAGACCACGTAAAAAAAAAAAAAGGGGAGGATATTGGTCATATAATATAAGTGTGATGGAGCGGCACCGTCACTGACGGCACTGACTGCGGGCGCACGCATACACCTACACACACAAACATTTCACCACTCATTCCCCGCCCTCTTCCGGTCTCGCAATATAGTCGTTAAACTCCACTATTATCTCTCTTCCCATTCTGTTTTAGTAGCATCCCTAACCCTAACCCTAACCCACACTTGGGGGTTCTATTGCATTTCATGCATACATTTACACAAACACTGTATTCACTCACCACATGTTGAAGGGGCTGCACATACGCCAGCCGTCTCCCATCCATGACGTTGGTTGATGAAACAGGGACGTATCTTTTCCCTCCGTTAAATAGTATGGTTTTGCATGCTGAGTCACGTGAACTGTATGATTATGTGGGGTTTTTTCCATATTAATTTGTGCTGGAAATGATTTTCATTGAAGGGAAATATTTGTTAAAAATGTAGGTTATTTTGGGTTAATATATATTTGGGGTTTAGGCAGCTATAAATGTTGTCTTTAGTTAGAAAATGTATTGATTGTTTGTTTATGTAATTTCTACGCCCAGTGGGAGGGGCTACTGGAATAAAAGGGCTTGATAGGATTTGAAAAGGGCAGTCTTGTCTTGGGTTACAGAGAAGGTAACAGCTGTGAAGGAGATTGCTGAGTGAACTGCATAGTCCCCTTTTTACAGATTGTTTTTACTCTTGCATATGAGTATTTTGTTTTCTGTTTTTCCATGTTTATTTTTCACTTTTTTGTAAATAGTAAATTTTTTTATTAAATACAAAAAAAATTACAAATTACACCATCTGAGTATCTTCCGACTACGCCTGTGTTTTTCTAGTTTTTAGGAGTCTGAAAGAGAACCCCGTCACAATAAGCATTGGTTGTTTTAATAAATATTGGTTGGTTTAATAAAAGGGTATATAATGGTATATAATGTATATAATAGGAACTTAGGCGTAAGGATTTAGAGAAGAAAATAAATTGAATGAAAATGGGAAACTCGGGGTCGAAGTCTGCCAACAGGAAGGGCGATGCAAGTCATGTTAGACAAATACGGTATAAGATCATTAGCCCAAGTTGAAGTCTGGATGAAAGACTTTTCCAGAAAAAATAAAAAAGTACTTTTAGTTTAAGGCAACTGGATCAGCTAGAAGCAAGACTGAATGAGAAAGAGGATAAAGATCGGCATAGACCAAATAAAAAGAAGGATAAAGAAAAAAAAAGAAGGTTTTTTTTTAAGGCAGATTGGCCCACATGTGGCGAGAAATCAGAACCAAGATCAAGAAGCAGAAGCGGGACCGGAACGCAAAGTTGGTCCTGATAAATGTTTTGCATGTGGAAAGACTGGACACTGGGCTCGAGAATGCCCGGAAAGATGCGAACATGCAATGTCGTCGTCCACAAGAATACAACCAGGCGGACTGACTAACCGGGATGACGCAGACCAGGGATGGCCTGCAGGCACTGGAGGACACAGACGGAGAAGACAGTAATAGGGAAAGTATCACAACACAGCAAGTCACCACCACCACAAGTACGCACGTATCCAAAGCTAAAAAACAAAGCCTGGAGAGGGTTACCAACTATGATATTGAATGTAGGAGGAGAGGACATCGAGTTCCAAGTGGACTCTGGGGCCACCAAATCAGTAGTAGAGGTAATGGCATTAGAGAAAGAGCCAAAAATTAGCGGCCGATGGGTGTGATCACTCATGGCAGCGGGAATCACAGTTAGGGAACATTATACGGTGCCCCTAATTTGCAGAGATAGCGAGGGAAGAGTACACAAGCATTCGTTCCTATAGTCTCCCTTTTGCCCAATACATTTGTTAGGGCGTGAGATGATGTGCAAAATGGGGATCTGCCTGATCTCCACTCCAGAGGGAGTGCTGCTCAAGCAGGCATCAGACATCAGTTACACGATGATAAAATGCAGTCCGACAACTCCTCTCTACATATATCAGTGGGAACTTATTTTGTCAGTTATTTCATCGTCACTTATCTCCTCCACAAATTGAGAAATCATGGAAATGGCAAGCGCATGTGCACCCAACACCCAATACATGAAGCCAGAAAATGTACACTGCACCTCACACATACACAGAGGGCCAGATGTAGAATATGAAAAGAGATGGTTCAGGGAAAGTAACAACCACGAAAAGCTATCATTCAAGTGCCTATTCTGGGTTCAGCATAGATGCACAGCGTATGTACCCATAAAACAGAACAAAGAACAACCCCGTAGATCTATATGGAGTACCACAGCAGACTTCCCCTTCGACGTCCCTGGCTCAGCACCACATGTGTTGCTAGCCAAGAGTAGACAGGATCAATGGTGTGACCTAGGACCGTGGGTGTCATATTTTTTGGACAGACAGCGTTGGGAACTGACGGATAACACCGGGATAAGACAGCTGATAGATCCTGACGGAAAGGTGACTTACATGCAAACGAACGTGACGTTTGCAGCGGACAAAAGATCAGAAAGTGTTGGAAGACCATGCATGGCAAAGGTAAACATCAAGGATATCCTAGAATTGGCCGAAGTCCCAGACAAACTGTGGACTCAAAATAAGTATGATGTAGGATTAATTAAAAGCATGCAACCAGTGGTGATCACACCTAAATCTAGTTACGGGCCGCGAGCGTATCAATATCCATTGAAAAAATGGCATCATACGCCTACCTAAGAGCAGTGTGAGGCAGACCCTGTTAAATTGCTACATCATCATCTACAAACATGGCCACCGCGCAAGCGCTTCCAAATTACAATTTTGTCATGAAGAAGTGATCTTTTTGGGCCATAAGATCACAGGAGGGAAAAGCCCTCTCAGAGAAAAGAGTAGCAGCAATACAGGCCATTCCGAAACAGTCACAGCTCAAACAGGTCAAGTTATTTCTATGCATGACATCTTATTGGCAGGACTTTTTTTCCAAGACAATTCCTGTCTTGAAAGGTCTGTTTGAGCGCCATCGCGCACAGACCTGGTCCTCACACCCTGCAGCAGGGTTAACATGGACACCAGAGGCAGAAACCTCATTCGAGGCCATTAAAATCAGCCCTGCAGAGCACACCTATACTATGCATACCTGACCCCAATCGTAAATGGAGGGTTTATGACATTTGTTTTGCTCCAAGAGCACGGGGGAAGACAGTGCCCTGTAGCTTATTTTTTCTGGACTCTGTGGCAGCCGGCCTACCTACATGTGTGGAGCGGTGGCAGCAGCAGAAAAAGCTGTGCACGCCTCTCAAGACTTTGTAGGATATTCTACAATCTAACGCTGCTGGTCCCGCATGCTGTGTCTATGCTACTGCTTGAACAATAGACATGTCACCTCTCTGCAGCGAGATGGTTACACGATCACCTGCTTGCTTGATATGCCTAACATACTGTAACTGTGAAACGCTGCAACGTCCTTAACCCAGCCACCCTTTTACCTATTCCAGGAGATGGAGATGAACATAACTGTGGCTGTTGTTAACGCTGTTTGTTCCCCCAGAGTTGACCTAAAGGAGATACCACTCGAGAATGTGGAAATGGAACTGTTCATGGACACTGTGTTGCTCCCAAAACAATTGTCTATATGTAAATGTGAAGCTCATACATCCAATGACGATTTTGTCTCTAGGGAAACGCCCAGGCTGATGAGGCCGCCAAGGCGGCTGCGTAACCCTGTTAACCATTCCTTTTACATGTATGACTCCTCACCACCTCCGTCCCATCATAGCCCCATTACAGGAACTGCATGCCAGGGCCCTACCAGGTGAAGTTGATCAGTGGAGAAAGTGTGGTTGTATCAAAAGGGAGGGGGTGTGGGAGGGGCCGGATGATAAGCCGTGCCTCCCCAAGTGGTTGTTCCATCATTATGCTAAATTGACACATGGGTTGGACCATGTGTT
>PIJE02008174.1:0-11030 GCA_002895965.2 Coryphaenoides rupestris | reverse complement strand
AGGAGGAGGAGGTAAAGGAGGAGGAGGAGGTACAGGGTGAGGACAGACAGTGGAAATGACGAGGCGAGTGAAGAGACTGGAGGCCAGGGAGGGTAGCACCTGGAGGGGGAACGTATTGGTCGTGGCGGAGGTATTAGATGGGCCCGCCCTCCGACCCGGCCTCCGACCTTCTCAGAACCTCCAGTCATTCCTCCATTTCTTTCTGTCTCATTCCATCTTATATCGGTTCCTTTTATTACTTCATTTCTATTCTTCTGACAGAACATCTCTTGGTCGGTCAGTTTCTCTTCCTGCCGTCACTTTCATCGCCATCGTGCAATTTTCCCTCTCAACATTTCTGTCAATTTAACTTAATTTGTCTTTTATTTTGCGTTTATTTATTTTCCATCTTGTTCCTTCCCCCGGTCACTTTCTTTCCTCCTTAAGTGTCTCTTTGTGTCCGTCTAGACTTTCATATCCATCTTCATCATAATCCACACGCCGTCGATTGCGTGAGCCTGCGTGTCACGAGTACACCGACAATATCAGAGTCTTCTTTGTTATTAAAAGCTCCGTTTTACTGAAAAGCTCTGTTGTACTAAAAAACCTTTTTCTTTTCGCGGCGCACTCCGCCCACAGTCGCGTGCGATGAGCAGCGCACCGAAGACGAGCTGTTCAAAAACCTCTTCGTCCGCTACAACAAGTGGTCGCGGCCCGTGGCCAACGTGTCCGACGTGGTCATCGTCAAGTTCGGCCTGTCCATCGCCCAGCTCATCGACGTGGTGAGCTGTCTCTGGGTCTTGTCTTGTCTGTCTCTGTCTCTGTCTCTGTCTTGTCTGTCTCTGTCTTGTCTGTCTGTCTCTGTCTCTGTCTTGTTTGTCTCTGTCTCTGTCTTGTCTGTCTCTGTCTCTGTCTTGTCTTGTCTGTCTCTGCTCTCTGTCTTTCTCCCAATCTGTCTTTCTGCAGCACAGACACAGACAGAGATGCAGACAGACAGAGAGGCTGTTGTTCAGACAGAGAGACAGACAGACAGACAGAGGGTCTGCTTTATATCTCTCTCTCTCTATATACAGTATATATATATATCTGTCTGCTGATCTGTCATTGGCCAGCCAGTGGCAGCGGGAGAGTGTATGATAACTTCATTATGTGTGAACACACTCCGCCTCAGACAACTCTCTCTCTCTCACATCAATTTCACATCTTTCACATCAATCACGGGAACCGAAGGAGAAGTTTGGCCACGGTTCGGGTGGTCCCGTCCACCGCTCCTCAAATAAAACCTTTTATTTTTTTATTTTATTTAGTTTTACTGTCAAAACGCATTGACCTCGCTCGGTCTCCGTTCACGCGTCGTCTATTTGTCTCTCTCTCTCTCTCTCTCTCAGGATGAAAAGAACCAAATGATGACGACCAACGTGTGGCTCAAACAAGTGAGAACGAGAAAATACATAAAAATATAACTTTAAGGAGGAGTGAGGCGTAAGCATACATCTCGGTGGACATTCCCACTTGTGATGTCACTAGACGGTAGTCACACGGCTAATCACGCTCACACCCGGTGGTATAATGGGGGACGTTTAAAAGTGTTCTTCTTTTCTGCACGGTGGCTCTCAGGAATGGAACGACTACAAGCTGACATGGGAGCCCTCGGACTACGACAACGTGACGTCCATCAGGGTGCCGTCCGAGCTCATCTGGGTGCCGGACATCGTCCTGTACAACAAGTGAGTCCCCCGACGGGACAATTCAATCGCATTCACAGCGCACACAAGAGGTGTTGTCACTGTTACAGCAGTGGGGTCGTATGTTATGTGTTTAAATATCTAAAAAAAGGGGCATAGATTGTACTGACCTTTGACCTTATTTCGTGTCGCGCCATAAATCGTGTCCTCCGTTCTAACCACGACAATGGCACCATCTAGTGGACGCTGTACCGTATTACGCTGCATTCCATTTTCCATTTCCAAGACATGGCAAGAATGTATTAATGCGCAAATAAAATGTCAAATTCATGGCTTTGGTGAAGTGCATACTGGAGCTGAAGCCACTAAATCACACGACTACATTTCCCCACAGACAGACCTAATTAATTTCAGGGGCAATTAAACGTTTTTTTGTTTTTTTTTTACGACACTGTTCCACTTCATCGAATGGGTTTGAGAAAGACGTAACGATAAGGACTTGTCATTCATCTCCAACGGCACCTAATCACCATTTAACGGGGTGAGTCTGGTTGTGCCTCCATTTTAATTATTGATTTGTCAAGGGGGTCGTTTGAGAAACTAATTGTTCTTCTTCTCTAAAGGGGCCAATGAGATGTGCGCTCGCGTCACTTAAGCCACGAAATGCCGCTGACGCATTAACGGTGGCAAATACATTTATACGACTTATACGGCTAAAATGTTCTTCGCTCCGCTGCTTTTAAATCGGGTACAGGGTGTTCAACTGCCTTGGCTTCTCATTGCGGATTGTTTTATTATTTAATCTATTTTGTGTTTGATTGTGTGTTCGTTCATTTGACGTCGGTATCGTGCTTCAATTGCCGAGGCCAATCAGGTGAGGCCAATTAAAGCCAGCCACCAAACACACACACACACGGCCACGCTAACATAACCCTCTTTGGTCCATTTTTGCCGCCCAGCGCCGACGGTGAATTCGCCGTCACCCACATGACCAAGGCGCACCTCTTCCACACGGGCCAGGTGCGCTGGGTGCCGCCGGCCATCTACAAGTCGTCGTGCAGCATCGACGTCACCTTCTTCCCGTTCGACCAGCAGAACTGCAAGATGAAGTTCGGCTCGTGGACGTACGACAAGGCCAAGATCGACCTGGAGCCCGTCGACGGCGCCGTGGACCTCAACAACTACTGGGGAGAGCGGCGAGTGGGCCATCGTCAACGCCGTGGGCACGTACAACACCAAGAAGTACGACTGCTGCCACGAGATCTACCCGGACATCACCTACTTCTTCATCATCCGCCGGCTGCCGCTCTTCTACACCATCAACCTCATCATCCCCTGCCTGCTCATCTCCTGCCTCACGGTGCTCGTGTTCTACCTGCCGTCGGACTGCGGCGAGAAGATCACGCTGTGCATCTCCGTGCTGCTGTCGCTCACCGTCTTCCTGCTGCTCATCACCGAGATCATCCCGTCCACGTCGCTGGTCATCCCGCTCATCGGCGAGTACCTCCTCTTCACCATGATCTTCGTCACGCTCAGCATCGTGATCACGGTGTTCGTGCTCAACGTGCACCACCGCTCGCCCGGCACGCACAAGATGCCTCGCTGGGTGCACTCGGTGTTCCTCGACCTCATCCCCCGCTGGCTGTTCATGCGGAGGCCGGCGCCCGACACGCGGAGGCGGCGACGGCGCCGGGGGCTGCTGATGTTCCGGCGACACGACGACGACGACGACAACAGCGGCGACGACGCGCTGGCGGTGACGGCGGCGGTGCTGGGCCCGTGGGGGAGGGACGGTGGCAACGGTGCCAAGGACGCCGGCTGCCTCAGCACCTCGGCCACCTGGTTGAGGGAGGCGGGGACCGCGGCGGCGATGACGACGACGACGACGACGACGACGACAGCGAAGGACGCAGACCCCGAGAGGCGGTGCTACGAGGAGCTGGAGCTGGGCAAGCTGACGTCGTACTTCTCCTTCCGGCCGCCGTCGCCGAGGCCGCCCGGGTCCACGCCCCCTCCTCCGCCTCCTCCTCCTCAACGCCCGCTACCGCAACTTCAGGCCGGCGCCAACGCCACCAACACCACCGCCGCGACCGGCGAGGATGCGTCGGTGGCGACCGAGTCGTCGTTCCTGCTGTCGCCCAGCGTGATGCGGGCGCTGGAGGGCATCCAGTACATCGCGGACCACCTCCGCGCCGAGGACGCCGACTTTAGCGTGAGTTGTAGCGTCCGTTAAGTCACTTGACATCCGCCCAGATGTATGGTGGATAGATCAGCCTCCCAGTTGCTACAGTCCACTGGGTAGGCTGGTAGGCTGATCTATCCACCATGCATCGGGGTGGACACTCCGTCAAACACTGAAATAGTTCAGTTTATCAGTTAAGATTATTCGTTGTGTTTAGTCAGTTTGTTCAAGGGACCATTTCGATGAATAGCAGAAGTTCATGTTTGTGTCACAACATTTTCGGACTTCCCTTTGACCTCGCAGGTGAAAGAAGACTGGAAGTACGTTGCCATGGTGATCGACCGCATCTTCCTGTGGATGTTCATCATCGTGTGCTTGCTGGGTACCATCGGACTGTTCCTCCCGCCCTGGCTGGCGGGCATGATCTAGGAGCACGGATCCCTCCACCACCACCACCACCACCACCACCACCACCGTGAAGGCCTCTGTATGCTTCTTCAGAAGTGGTCCAAGATCAGAACAAATCGGACGCCCGACTTCTACCTTGTATAGCGCCACAGAACCGGCCGATATTGGGGGCGGTACTTATAGGAGTATTACAGGAGGCTGTCCGTCAACCTACCGAGATCTGACGCCGGCCCTCCAAGCCCCGCCCCCCTTCATCATACCCCACTAGTCTATCCTATCGCTGAGGAGGGGGGCGGGGCCGGGAGGGCTTCTCGGATACACCGGATTCGGAGAGTGACTTTTCTGAACTGCATCGACCAAAAGACCCAACAGAAGCGTCGGAAGCCGGTTTCTGACGCATTTCGGAAAAAGCATATAGAGGCCTGTACCCCAACCCGGGACGGATGATGACTTCTGCTGCGGGGAAAATACTCCCTTAAGTCCTTAAAGTCCTAGAAAGTGTTTCGTAGACGTAGAAGCACGATAGACGACACGATACTTCTCCCCATTGTTCGGTTACTCTGGCTGGACACACACACACACAGATACGCACACACAAATTAAATACATTAAATGGTCATCCGTGGAAACCCCCCCCCCGCCCCCCGAAGAGTGTGTCGTCCGTGGCTTAGCGGCGTTTGTCTGACGACGTACCCGATGGCGTTTCATTTGTTTGAGTTCTCAGGGGCAGTCTGGAGGAGGGGGCGGGGCTACAGCAACTCCCGGGATCTCTCCCTGAATTTTCCCTTTAGCGACAAACATTTGTGTCACACGAATGGATGCATGAATGGTTCTTCTTCACCCCCACCTTCGCTCTCCTCTTCATGACCCTCCTCGATATGCAAGTGGCCTTTGATGGGGAGAGAGATCAGGAGCCAAGCCACTGTCAAGCAGTCAGTGTCCTCTGTCGTCACGTAAAATACTTACTATGTGCTTCATTATTATATTTATTGATTGTAGACCGGACCCATATGACTGGCTGTCAACCGCTGCTGAATCCGTCAGCAAATTAGTCGATTTTATTGTAACTTGGGCCTGAAATGTGGCAAACGAGGCAACATTTGGGTGAATGTAACCGTGAAGTAAGTTGTTTTATGTGCATTTATGTCGCTCAAAGTTAGTTTTTACTTCATATCGGATGTTTTAAGTCACTTTGTGTTCATTAAATGTTTATTTATTACCGTCATCATTATTATATTGCCTATGCCTCCATAATGACAGAACATGTATGTAGGATGTGTGATTTATTGGTAACACAATCATTTCTGTCTATTAGGTCACGATGAACGCATTTTATTACACTTATGTTGTGTTCAAATCGCCACAAAAAAAATGCACACACACACAATATGACACAACATTGGACTTGGCGGTTGAATTTAAGGACTCAGTTGTGCGTCATAAAATACGTTTTATATTTCATATTTCATATTTCATGGTTCATCAACGATCAACACCATCAAACCGTCATAATGATATACATATTTATAATATGATAACATATTAATGTAATCCATCATTCGTTGATAGCTTATTAATGTTGTTCACATACATTATAAAGTGTTACCAATATAATATTTACACAGTTTTATTTCATTAATTCCAATGTCGGGATGAAGTATTGATGATGATGATGATGCACATATAGATGATGCACTCACGTAGAAAGATGTCCATGGTTGATATAGAAATATTTTCGAAAATATATTGTAGTAACGTCTCAATCTGTATTTTCTCATTTTTAACAAAGAATAAAATCTCACGTTTATAAAACAATGGATATAAGGTTGTATCAATAGCAGAAGGAATCTGCAGATTGACTGTAAAATTAATTACATTACATTACATTTTTTCTTTCGTTTCGTTTATTTTTTCTTTCATATTTTGTCCAATGAAATATATATTCATATATTCATATAACTTTAATATCTACAAAAGAGAAATGTTTGCTGGCAGATTTCGGTTTCAATACATTTACCGTTTTTTTTCCTATAAAGACAAATGATGGCAGGTGGAAGAAAACCCACCAAAGATGTAACCAGTGAAAATGGCCCAGTTTAGAGTCTGGGGTGGGTGGGGCCACAGCCTCACCTGGCCCCAGTTCGACTCTAACTGGGGCCAGGTGAGACCAATTAAGCCAGCCAGCCACCAAACACACACACACAGTCCCACAATGAGACAACACAACACAATGCTGCTTTTGGATTGAACGTCACTAAAGGAGAAGTATGAATCGGGCTTAAAGCAGAAACCGTGGTGTTCGGTATTTTCCAACGCAACGCTGTCCTGCTTCATACACACATGTTGTAAAAAATACAATAAATCGCCATCGGCAACATTAACAACGTTTCCGTATAAAGTTGACGGAATTCCCCCCGAATTGGAACGACGACCGCGGACCTATTGGTAATTCGTCCGACTTTTCCTGCAGAAAACGGAGTTACAGCGAAATACTCTTTTATATTAGAGGCTCCATTGGCTTGAGGCATCAATTTGTTGTTGTGTTGTTGTTGTTGTTGTTGTAGTGGTGGTGTGTGTGTGTGTGTGTGTGTGCGTGTGTGTGTTTGCGTGTCTGTCGACAAACCCACCAGCACCAGCACCGCCAACCGCCACCGGGCCCCGAGTGTCGCCGCGTCCCGTGTCCCCGTGTCCCCGCTACGGGTCCTCGGGCTTGGGCTTGGCCAGGTTGGCTCGCACCCGGGCCTGGTCCACGGCGTCCAGCATGTTCTTGCCGTCGATGGCGAGCGTGTGGGCGGCGGCCAACATCTGCTTCTTGCACTCCTCCTTCAGCGAGGTGATGGCGTTCTGCTGCGCCAGACGCATCTTGCTGATCAGCTCCGCCATGTCGTTGTTCAACAGCTTCTGGGTGCCCTCGATCTATGGTATATACGCCAGAGAGGTGGGAGAGGGAGGGAGGAGGGCAGAGAGAGGAGAGAGAGAGAGAGAGAGAAGAGAAGAGAGAGAGAGAAGAGAGGAGAGGAGAGAGAGAGGGAAGAGAGAGGAGGGGAGAGAGAGACGGAGGGAGAGAAGAGAGAGGACGGGGAGAGAGCAGAAGAGGGGGCGAGACGAGAGAGAGAGAGAGACGAGGGAGAGAGAGAGAGGAAGGAGAGAGAGAGAGAGAGAGAGAGAGAGAAGAGAAAGGGGGTAGAAGGAGAGAGAAGAGAAAAGGGGAGAAGGAGGAAGGAGAGAGAGGAGGAAAGGGAGAGAAGGAGGAGAGAGGAGAGAAGAGAGGAGGAGAAAGAGAAGGAGAGAGAGGAGAGAGAGAAGGGGAGGAGACAGAGAGAGAGAGAGAGGAAGAAGGAGGAGGAGGGAGAGAGAGAGGAGGGGAGAGAGAGAGGGAGAGAGGAGAGAGAGGAGGGGAGAGAGAGAGGAGGAGAGAAGAGAGAGGGAGAGAGAGAAGGGGAGAGAGAGAGGAGAGAGAGGAGAGGAGAAGGAGGGAGAGAAGAGGAGGGGGAGACAGAGAGAGAGAGAGGGAAGAGAGAGAGAGAGGGGAGGGAGAAGAGAGAGGAGATAGAGAGAGAAGAGGGGTGGGAGACAGGGAGATGGGGGAGAGGGGGACACTATAATTAATAAATTCACTTTGCCAGCAAACTATCTAATATAATTCTCTATAGACGGATAAATATCCATTTTATTCGACGAAAAAGGAGCAAAAAAACTAGCAAGCAAACGATCATAATATTACAAACATTAACATTTGAAACAATTAAAAAGCATCGAGGAGCGAAACAATTGCGGGTTTCGGTTGAAGGCGGGAGGGGAGGGGAGGGGAGGGGAGGGGAGAGGAGATGAAACAAGATGGCGTCGTGCTCCCGTACCTCCGTCCGGACGGACTCGTGGATGGTGGGCATGAGCTCATCCACACTGTGGATCAGATCACGCAACGTCATCCCTACCGACTGCAGACAAGAGGGGAATGAACACGTGAAGGAATGAACACGTCAATGAATGGACAAATTAATTAATGAACAAAACTAATGAGGAGGACGAATGAAGAAATGAACGAATGATTGGACAACTGAATTCATTCCGCACGGTAGCAATGATTAAATAATAACATGAATGAATGAATTACGCAGCCAATTAATGTCATGTTATGCATTAATGAAGGAAGAGAATGCGTGTGTGAATGAATAAATGAAATAATCAATGGATGGATGGATGAAGAGAATGAATGATGCATGAATTCATGAATTAACATGAATTCCTGACCAAACGGATGAATCAATAACAATACAAGGAGCTGTATGGTCAGTTGAGGTTCAGTCCCGACCAATCAAATGCTCCGTATGGTCAGTTGGGGTTCAGTCCCGACCAATCGAGTGCTCTGGCTCATTAAGCAGTGTGTGTGTAAGTGTGTGTGTGTGTGTGTGTCTGCGGCTGCACCTTGACGATGCTGATGTACTGGTCGGGCTGCAGGCTGGTGATGTCGTTCTTGAGCTGGACCACCACCTTGACGAGGTCCATCACAGACTCGTACACCTTGTCACCGGACCGGTCCAACTCTGCCGTGGGGGCGGGCTGAGAGAGAGAGACAGAGAGAGAGACAGAGAGAGAGAGAGAGAGAGAGAGAGAGAGAGAGAGAGAGAGAGAGAGAGAGAGACAGAGAGAGAGAGAGACAGAGAGACAGAGAGAGAGACAGAGAGAGAGAGAGAGAGAGAGAGAGACAGAGACGGAGAGAGAGAGAGACAGAGAGAGAGAGAGAAGAGAGAGAGAGAGAGAGAGAGAGAGAGAGAGAGAGAGAGAGAGAGAGAGAGAGAGAAAGAGAAATGGACAGGGGGAGAGAGAGAAAGTATGAGAGAGAGAGGGAGAGAGACAAACGGACAGAGAGAGAGAAAGTACAAAAGAAGGACACAGAGAGAGAGGGAGGGAAAGTGAGAGGGAGGGAGGGAAAGAGAGAGAGGGAACAAGAAAGAGAGGGAGGGAACGAGAGAGGGAGGGAGAGGGTAAGAGAGAGAGAGAGAAAGTGAGGGAAAGAGAGGGAGAGAGAGAGGGGGGGAGAGTAGTTAACACAACCACTGAACCACCTGCTCTGGAATCTATTCTCTAAAATCTATCGTATTCTAGAATGATCTACTGTGTTGTTGTGTTGTATGTTTATCGGCATTTTCAACGTCGTAAGAAGTAGCGTAGCGCGCCAACAAGCTAAGATCGTTTGCTTGTTGCGTGTCGATGTGCTCGTGCGTAGCCAACGTGCTATCATGATTAGCGCGCGGCGGCGGCTACCTGTGCGGAGTGACGAGGGGGCTTCTCCGGCGGTGCTGGGGTACCCGGGGAGAAAGAAAAATGAAATCGAGCGTCATAAAGATGAAGACTCGAAGAAGAAGAAGAAAAAAAAAGGCCATTTACTGTAGATTTTGCACTTGTGTCCTGAATACTCACCGTGCTCGACCTCGGCGTCAGGAGACTAAATATAAGGAAAGACAATCATTATTATTTTGATATTATTATTATTTTTGTCCAAAATATAAACGCCTAAACGTCTGTTGGATGGAGGTTGTGAAATGGAATGCTGGGTAAAAATAAACTGAATTGTAGATAAATTGTCATTATTTCTACTCTATCCTCTATCCTCTATACTACACGTTATATATTAACCTTTAACCCCCGCCCACTGACTCCCACCCCCCCCATGGACACTATTGGGTTACATTAAGGCACATCTTTTCTTAAATTGCACCTTCTTAAGATAAGATAAGATAAGTTAAGATAGAACTTTATTAATCCCGAAGGAAATTCTTGTGCCAGAGGTTGCATAGCAATAGAATAATAAATAAAGCTGATTGTGGTTGTGATTGTGATTGGGGTGGGGGGGTGTTTTAGGGGTCTGGTCCCGCCCACGGATACCCACCCCAGAGCCGGCCGCCTCCTCCGGCCCCATGGGGTCCTGCAACGAGAGAACAGGCAGGTTCAGGTTACAGACTCCCACGCCGGCGGACCCCTGCGGCCGCCGCGTCGTCGTTGTCGTCGTGGGAACGGCGAGCGGCGGGAAACTCAGGGTAAAGCTAATGGGAGGCCGCCGTCGAGATTGGGCGGAGGAGGAGGAGGACGAGGAGGAGGAGGAGGACGAGGACGAGGAGGAGGAGAGGAGGGAGACGGGGAGACGGAGGGAGAGGGAGAGGCGGTGGTGGACGTTAAGGGATATACGTGCGGAGGGCAGCAGCGGCGCTCCCGCGTTCGGGTTCCCCACCAGCAGTCTCTCCTCCTTCTCCAGCCACTGCTCGTCCTCGGCCATCTCGCGCTTCTGCCGCCGCAGCGTGTCGTGCATGCGGTCGCGGTCCTGCTGCCACCGCCGCTGCGCGTCCTCCATGCTGCTGACCTCCACGCGCGGGAACTCCCCCTCCTGGTGATGGTGATGGTGATGGCGGGACGAAGGAAGATGAATTGATCATTAGTGCGATTTGAAATCTGCGTTGAATTTGTCCATTGTGATGTTGGTCAAGTTCTTATTTTTTTTAAATTGTATTCAATTTGTGTTGAATATTCTGAAGTGAAACGTTAATTAAAACAAAGGTTCATGTGCCTGTCTGTCTTTCTGTCTGTATGTCTGTCTAACCACATGTCTCTCTGTCTCTCTATCCGTCTGTCCACATCTTTCTCTGTCCATGTGTCTGTCTGCCTGTCTGTCCATGTGTCTGTCTGTCTGTCTGTCTGTCTGTCTGTCTGTCTGTCCATCTGTCTGTCTGTCCATGTGTCTGTCTGTCCATGTGTCTGTCTCTCTGTCTGTCGTCTCGTAA
>PIJE02008173.1:2500-7500 GCA_002895965.2 Coryphaenoides rupestris | reverse complement strand
AGCTGAGGAATGCGCTAAAGCCGGGCTGTGGTGAACGAACGCATGTCGCAGGGTTTTTTGGAAAGAAGAGATTTGGGTGGAGGAGGTGGGAGGAGGACGAGGGAGGAGGACGAGGAGGAGGGAGGAGGAGGAAGGAGATTATGTTGGCTTGACCCGTACCTTAAGAAGGAGAACAGAGAGGTTAGGTTAAGTTGCCGTGACGCACACAGACCTGGGGGCCGTGAGGTCGGGCAGCGTTGCATGATGGGTGTTAGTGTTTGTAGTCCTGTTGTCGTGTTAAACCGTCGGACTGTCGGACTACAAACGTGGCCGCGCCGGGTCCGGGGGTCGGGCGAGGGTCGGGTGGGGTCGGGTGGGGTCGGGTGGAGGGGGGGGGGGGGGGGGGGTGAGGGTGGTGGGTGGAGGGGGGGTGGTGACGGGCGGGCAGCTGAGCCCCGGGTGCTGGGCTGTCCTTGTCTTCTGGTTCAGATTGCAGCTTATTTGGTCAAGCGGTAAATCAATTGACCATGCACTTGTGTTGTGTGCAAATATGTCCTTGTGTGTGTCTGTGTGTGTGTGTGTGTGTGTGTGTGTGGGTTTATGTGCCTGTCTGTGTGTTGTGTGTGTGTGTTTGTGTGTGTGTGTGTGTGTGTGTGGTGTGCTGTGTGTGTGTGTGTATGTGTGTCTTCCTGTGTGTGTGTGTGTGTATCTGTGTCTTTGTGTATCTGTGGATACGTCTGTGTGTGTGGGTATGTGTGTGTGTGTGTGTGTAACTCTATGTGTGTGTAACTCGGTGTGTAACTCGGTGTGTGTGTGTGTGGTAACTCGGTGTGTGTGTGTGTGTGTGTGTGTGTGTGTGTGTGTGTGCACCCGTCCCCGGCCGTCCACCTCCTGTCAGCCGGGGTTTATGTGGACGCTTAAGCGTAACGCGCGCCGAGCTGTATTTCTTTGACAAATCAATACGATCACCGTCTCTCCTTCCTCACCCACAGCCCTCCTCCCCCCCCCCTCACCTCCCCTGCGTCCTCCTCCCCCCTGGCCCCTCCCCTGTGCGCTCCCCTCTCATCTCCTTCTGTCTGGGAGAATTGATCCGCACCGATGGAGTGATACGAACCGGAGGATAGAGTGATATGCTGCTCCTGATCTCCCCCCCCCCCCCCTCCTCCCCTCCCTCCCCTCCCCTCCCCTCACAACCTCCTTTCCTTCCTCCATTCATTTGCCTCCCCTCCTCCCTCCCTCCCTCCCTCCCTCCCTCCCTCGTCCTCCCCCTCCCTCCCACCGCTCTCACCGCACTTTTGACTCATAAATAAAATATGTGGCTTTTCTTTTTGTTTCGTCACACCGTTCATTTTAGGGGGGCGCGGGGCTGGTGAGTGTGTGTGCGGTGTGTGTGCGTGTGTGTGTGTGTGTGTGTGTGTGTGTGTGTGTGTGTGTGTGTGTGTGTGTGTGTGTGTGTGTGTGTGTGTGTGTGTGTGCGTTGCGTGTGTGGTGATTGCAGGGGGTGGAGGGGGTCACACAGATCTGTCGGAGAGAGGGAGAGAGAGAGACAGAGATACAGATACAGAGACAGAGAGACAGACGGAGAGAGAGGGAGAGAGAGACAGAGACAGAGAGAGAGACAGCCAGAGATAGAGGCAGACAGAGATAGAGGGAGAGGCAGAGATACAGAGAGACAGAGAGACAGAGACAGAGAGACAGATGGAGCAGAGAGGGGAGAGAGAGACAGAGACAGAGAGAGAGACAGACAGAGATAGAGGGAGAGGCAGAGATACAGAGAGACAGAGAGACAGTTTGTACAATTGTACATTTGTAAATCTGCAGTTGTTCATTTGATTTGTTTTGTTTTTGCTTTTATTTACCACTCACTTTGGCAATGTAAATGTACGTTTCCGATGCCAAAAAAGCTCTTTAAATTGAAATTGAATTGAAAATTGCAGACAGGGAGAAGACGACACGGGGAGAGAGACAGAGAGAGAGACAGGGAGAGAGACAGGAGAGCGACAGATACAGAGAGACAGGAGAGATACAGACAGAGAGATACAGGGACAGAGAGACACGAGAGAGAGACAGAGAGAGACATAGAATAGGAGAGAGGAGAGGAGAGAGACAGACAGAGCGGACAGATACAGAGAGGACAGAGAGGAAGAGGGAGAGGAGAGAGGAAGAGAGAGAGAGATGAGAGAGGCCAAGAGCTGGGTTCGGCTGCCATCACTTCACGGCTCTCAGGCGCCCCACAAAATCCCCGGACTTTTTCCGACAAACCGCATTTTGTTTAAGAGGCGGTACGCGGAGTCCACTCTCTTAAGAGAAATGGTCGTGTCGAGGAAAATAATCGTGACCAACGTTTAATTATTCAGACCTTTTTTTTTTTTCTTTTTTTACTTTTGCTCACTTTTACATCCACCGACCACACCGTTCGTCACGCCCTCGCTCTGTACGGTACGCCACACATTATCTTTAACTTAATCACATACGAATGTAAAAATACATCGTGCTTGCTACGTTCAAGTTACTGTATAGTATAGATCATTTTCATCAGTCATCATCATCATCATCATCATCATCAACGGTTTCCAAAATTAGCAAGCGGAGGAGACTCAGACGAGGAGGTGAAGTTTCGAAAGCGTCTCAACTCTCTCTCTCTCTCTCCTCTGCCCTCCCGACTGCAGCAGCGGCGTAGGAACCTCGCTTGTGTGTTGCCAACCCGGCACTCTATAACATCAACCGAGAAATTAAACGACCGACACACCACACACACACACACACACACACACACACACACAACCCCCCCCCCCCCCCCGCCGACTATCAATAAAACTATACAGAGAATGTTCGCACCTTGCCGAGAGTTTTATGAGCGAGATGGCGAAAAGGCATTTTTTTTTTTCCACGACTGCACTAGACATATCGTCTGGGTGAACTCACCTTGGCTTGGGCGGAGCGTGGCGTGGCGTGGCCGTGGCGCGGGCGCACACCACACACCACACCACACACACAGACACACGCACAGACACACAACACACACCCACGCACACGGTTGCCCGGGTCACACGCGGGTACAGAGTCTCGCCCGGGCTTTGGGATATTTCCACATCCGAAAAAAAAAATCTCCCACTCCCACTCTCCCAGAGTCAGGGGGTTGTCGTTTTGTAGTTTCTTTTAGTGTCTCTCTCTCTCTCTCTCTCTCTCTCTCTCTTTAATTTATGTTTTTACCCACAGTTGCTGCCAGTAACACCCCATTGGTTATGCTTTCATTTTTGTCAAGAAAAAAATGAGAGAGAAGAGGGAGAGGGAGAGACAGAGAGAGAAGGGAGACAGGGAGAGAGGGAGAGAGAGAGGTAAGAGATGGGTAGGGTGGGGGGGGTTTAGAGAGAGAAGAGAGAGAGAGAGAGAGAGGGAGGAAATGAGACAGACAGACAGACAGACAGACAGACAGACTGGTCATGGATAAAATGAGTAACCATAACGGTTAATCACTGTCGGGATTAAGAACGGACCTTATCTGTTGAACATGTCCATCGCAGACCTTCTGCACAACGGGCAGCTGACGCGAAATCACCAATATCTGGGTGTGTGTGTGTGCTTGCGTGTGCGTGCGTGTGTGTGTGTGTGCGTGTGTGTGTGCGTTGTGTGTGTGTGTGTGTGTGTGTGTGTGTGTGTGTGTGTGTGTGTGTGTGTGTGTGTGGTGTCTCACATATCTTTCACACTTATCGCGTCCTCCACAGCTCATCAGTGATCTCTCTCTCCTGATCTGCTCTCTACCCTCTCTCTCTCTCTCTCTCTCTCTGTGTCCCGCTCTCGCTCTCGCTCTCTGCTCTCTGCTCTCTCTCTCTCTCTCTCTCTCTCTCTCTCTCTCTCTCTCTCTCTCTCTCCTCTCTTCTCTCTCCCCCTCCCTCGTCTCTCTCTCTCCTCTCTCTACAAGATTACTCTTCCTATGCTCACGTGACCACCTGCGATTTATCACACCCCGTTCACCTCGTCTGCCTCCCTCCTCTCGCCCTCCTCCCCCCATCCCCTCATCCTCCTCCTCCCTCCCCTTTCTTTAAGAACACCGCGATCCTCTCCATTGCAACCCCTCCCTCCCTCCCTCCCTCCCTCCCTCCCTCTCTCCATCCCTCCCTCAATCCCTCGCTCCTTTCCTTCTTTTTTTTTTCTCCCTTTCCCCCTCCGGAAGCCCGGAGTCACCCCAGACAGTGGTGAGGAAGGGGGAGGCGGTCACAGACTGGCTGGTGTGACGAGGCACTTAGCGATGCTGCAGGCTGCGAGACGTTAGCCTTTAGCGGTGGCGGGCAGCGAGCTAGAGACTGCTCTCTCTCTCTCTCTCTCTCTCGCTCTCTCTCTCGCTCTCTCTCTGCCTCCTCTGCTCCGAGTGAGACGAGGTGAGAGAGAGAGAGAGAGAGAGAGAGAGAGAGAGAGAGAGAGAGAGAGAGAGAGAGAGAGAGAGAGAGAAAAAGAAAGGACGGAGGTGGGAATAAAGAGACAATAAAATAGCACTCTCGTACTCCCCCCACACCCCCCCCCACACACACACAGAGGAGATCCCTCTCGCGAAGGAGGTGAGGACACAGGAGAGAAGGAGGTGCAGCAGAGGACACAGGGGAGAGAAGGGGGGGAAATGAGGAGGAGGAGGAGGAAATAGAGGGGATGATAATACACGGGAGAGGAGGAGGAGGAGGAGTAGGATAAGACACGGGGGAGAAGGAGGAGAGAGGAGGGGCAGAGCAGAAGAAGTCAGCGGAGGGGGAGAAGGCTGTGAAGAAGAAGAGGAGGAGGAGGAGACACAGGAGAGAGGGAAAGTGGGTTCGGGGGGCAGAACACACGAGGGAGGAGTAGGGGGGGGAGGAGGAAGAGGGGGAGGAGGATGAGGAGGAGAGGAAGTGAGGAGGAGTGAGACCCCCTACGGAGGAATGTGGGAGGCCCAGGATGGAGTTAAGAGTAGGCGGATACATGAGGAATGACCACGATTTACGTGGCGCAGTGGAACCGAACGGGAGAGTGGCTGGGTTTTTCTCCCCTCGAGC
>PIJE02008172.1:0-11035 GCA_002895965.2 Coryphaenoides rupestris | reverse complement strand
GGGCCAGGTCTGCCGGTGGCGGCCTCTCTCCACCGCGAGGCTCTGCTCACCCAGTCTGTACATAGGCAAGGATTTCCTTAGTTTTGGATCAGTCACAGTGCTCAGGTGTTCTGCCACCGTGTGTTCCCTGTTTGGGGCCAAATAGCATTCCAATTTGCTTGTGTTTTTGTTCGAGTCTTTCCAATGTGTCTGATAGTTTTCTTTTTGTTTTCTCATAATTTGGTTTAGTCTCGTGAGGTTCTGGTCTGGTCGCTCCGCTTGAGTCCCAGGACCAGCTGGCTGAGGGGGCATCTCTCTCTGGAGTCTCTCTGTAGCTGAGGGCTTTGTTATGGAGCGTGTCAGGGTCACTTTCACTGAGGTGATTATAAAAATGAAATGCTCTCTTTTGACTTTGGCTAATGACTGGGTGCTGTCCTAACTCTGCTCTGCATGCATTATTTAATGTTTTCTGTTGGATGCGGAGAATGGATTTGCAGAACTCTGCATGCAGAGTCTCAATTTGGTGTTCGTCCCATTTTGTAAAAATCTTGGCAAGTGGCCCACAAACCTCATGTGACCATAAAGTGAAACAGACTAAAATATTTTGAGCCAGTTTTGAATTGTCTCAACTTGATGTTCCTTTTAGCATCGTAGGAAGCCCTTCTTGCCTCGTCTCTCAGGTCGTTCACTTGAAGTCACCTGCGGTGCTGATGTTTAGGCCGAGGTAGTGAAGTAGAAAGTACTAGATCCTGTGACACTTAATATAGTTTCACCTTCAACCCCCAATGTCCTTAGGGAGTGGATGAGGAAGCAATTGAGGGGTTGGGATTATATATTTCTTTAATATGACTGTCAAAGATTTATCTCTGTGCCGAAATCACCCACGTATCAAATCCCACCTGTTGCTCAACAGAGAGTAACCAGGGTCTACTGTGAGTAGCCAGGTACTACAGGGAGTAGCCAGGTCCTGCAGAGAGTAGCCAGTAGCCTACAGGAAGTAGCTAACCCTACAAGCCACAGCCCACGTGCTCGGCCGCAGCCACCACTACAACGCCTCCACCGACCCGCATTAACACCCCCTGGCCCACAGCCCCCGAGTCTACAAGCCAGCTCAGCCCACACCCCGCCACGTCACCCCCTCCACCACAGTGCTGGGAGTAGCCAGGTCCTACAGGAGTAGCCAGGGCCTACAGGGAGTAGCCAGGGTCTACAGGGAGTAGCCAGGGTCCTACAGGGAGTAGGGCCTAGCAGGGAGTAGCCAGGGTCTACAGGGAGTAGCCAGGTCCTACAGAGGAGTACGCAGGGCCTACAGGGAGTAGCCAGGGTCTACAGGGAGTAGCTACAGGGGAGTAGCCAGGCCTACAGAGAGTAGCCAGGTCCTACAGGGAGTAGCCAGGTCATACAGGGAGTAGCCAGGTCCTACAGGGAGTAGCCACAGCCTACAGGGAGTAGCCACATCCTACAGGAGTAGCCAGAGTCCTACAGGGAGTAGCCACATCCTACAGGGAGTAGCCACAGCCTACAGGGATAGATCAACAGCCTAAGGGTAAGCCACAGCCTACAGAGTAGGGGTGGGAATAATAATCGATTCTTCGATGCATTCGCGATTCTCTCCAGAACGATTCCGAATCGATTCAGATAAGTTAATAATCGGAATTTAAAAAATTTAAATTAGTTTGCCTGCTGCAACATTCTGTTCGCTTGCTGCAGAGCGCTACAGAAAACTCTCCTTTCTGCCTGCCGGTTCTCTGCTATACACGCATGCGCACCAAACACATGTGCGCAGTTGTTTATATACCGTAATTTCCGGACTATAAGACGCATCTGAATATAAGCCGCACCAGCTAAATTTGAGGGAAAATACAGATTGTTCCATATATAAGCCGCACCCGACTATAAGCCGCAGGTGTTTTAATGTTTAATTGCCGTATATAAGGGTTCCTGCTACCACGGAGGGGATTGTCGGGACAGAGATGACTGTTTGGTAACGCAAAGCGTCCCATTTATTAACATTTGGGAAACACAATAAATCTTTCAATCAAACAATCAAACTTTCACATCTTTGACATGAACAGCATTCGTGCAGTACACAAATAATACAACGGTGCGCTCCCAGCGCACGTCCTGTAGTCATAGTAGTAGTGCAGTATAACAACAAACAAAGCTTACAGCACTTGACGAGGCAAACATGTTAAATGGCAAAATTTAATTCGTTTTTAAAAGTGCTTGCCTGTAACACGGCAGTAAAGGTGCAGTAACACGGCTGCTTAAAAACATAACCAGCATCTTTTCCCAAAAGTGCCAACACAGCAGTAAAGGTGCAGTAACGCAGCCGTTTACTGTATCAAAACAACAACGTTATACCAGAAAAGTCAGCCATTACCCCGTGTCATCGTCTTCCTCCTGCGTACTAAAACCACCGAAGTCCTCTTCGTCGGTCCATAATGAGGGTGTGTGCATGAACACTTTCTTGGCGCAAACTGTCTCGCTCTCCTACTATCTGTCTCGCTCTCGTGTTTTGCTCTCGTTACCTGGCGCGAACTGTCTGTCTCGCTCTCCTACTATCTGTCTCGCTCTCCTACTATCTGTCTCGCTCTCGTGTTTTGCTCTCGTTACCTGGCGCGAACTGTCTGTCTCGCTCTTGCGCTTCCTTGATAGTGCGCCCCTGGTGGCCTCTGAGTAGCAAAGTATTTACATATTTTTTTAAATCACGCATGGAAATGTACATAAAAAAATAGTTGCATCGAGTTGCATCGAGATGCATCGATAATCGGTTTAGAATCGAATCGTTGACCTCTGAATCGGAATCGAATCGAATCGTGAGGTGCCAAGAGATTCCCACCCCTACTTGACGTCTACAGAGAGTAGCCAGGTCCTACAGGGAGTAGCCAGGTCATACAGGGAGTAGCCCACATCCTACAGGGAATAGCCAGGTCCTACAGAGAGTATCCAGGTCCTACAGGTAGTAGCCAGGGCCTATAGGGTGTAGCCAGGGCCTACAGAGAGTAGCCAGGGGCTACAGGGAGTAGGCAGGGCCTACAGGGTGTAGGCAGGGCCTACAGGGAGTGGCAGGGGGCCTACAGGGAGTAGCCAGGGCCTACAGGGAGTAGGCAGGGCCCTACAGGGAGTATCCAGGTCCTACAGGTAGTAGCCAGGGCCTATAGGGTGTAGCCAGGGCCTACAGAGAGTAGCCAGGGGCTACAGGGAGTAGGCAGGGCCTACAGGGAGTAGCCAGGGCCTACAGGGAGTAGGCAGGTCCTACATGGAATAGCCAGGTCCTACCGGGAGTAGGTAGGGCCTAGAGGGATTAGCCATGTCCTACAGGGAGTAGGCAGGGCTTACAGGGAGTCAGACTTTTCTGATTGGCTTTTTCAAATAACTTTTTTTATTTTATAACCTAGAGACCATGCAGGTAAAGATTGGAAGACCTCCAACAGCCCTGCCCTTGTCATGTGTTTTGTATAACTGTTATATGTGAGGATTAGAGTCCAGCATGTGGTAGGATGGTTGGGGTGTCCTGCGAGAGCCTAAATGTGGTATAAATGATGTTGACTCCGTGGAAACAAAGGACACTATCCCTTGGTTTGGATCTTCTTCAACAGTATGTTGAAGAAGACTTTTGGCTATGTTCTGGGCAGTCGTATCTAGAAGAAGTTTATATTTGAGTCTCTATCTCTCTCTCTCTCTCTCTCTCTCTCTCTCTCTCTCTCCTCTCTCTCTCTAATGAGCCTGTCATTGTGAGGCGAGGGCCACAGCCTATCAGCTGCAGCTGTCAACAGCAGGGTGGAGATGAGCCAGGGTGTCAGTTAGTGTGTGTGTGTGTGTGTGTGTGTGTGTGTGTGTCTATGGCGCGGGGGGGGGTATCTGCCTCTATGTGTGTGTGTGTGTGTGTGTGTGTGTGTGTGTGTGTGTGTGTGTGTGTGTGTGTGTGTGTGTGTGTGTGTGTGTGTGTGTGTGTGTGTGTGAGCGCAAGAGAGAGAGGGAGATGGCACACACTGCAGTCTTCACACTCCTCAGCAAAGGATGCTTTCCACTCCTCAAGCCCAGTCTCATTTAATCACCATGTCATTCACACACACACACACACACACACACACCACACACACACACACACACACACACACAAAGAACAGCCACACACACACACACACACACACACACACACACACACACACAAAGAAACAGCCACACACACACACACACACCAGTTATAACAGAGTGGTGGTGGTTACATTTTTGTCATTTTAGTTTTTGCTAATCCTTAAGTGTCAGTGTTTGTTTAGGTTTCTGAAATCGGTACATCTATGTTAAGGTGGATATCTGTACATTAATTGGAATACAGGCTGTAAGATCGACTGATATTATAAGTGGCAACAAGCAGGGTGGGAAGCTTAACTTATTTGTGCATCTTGTCCCTGTGCATATAAAAGATAATACAAAAAACAAACAACGCATTGTTAAATAAGACTGAAGGTATCGCTGAGTCCGAAAAACGTGATTTGACGTCTCAGAAGTGCCCTTCCTAGCAGTGTCCTTGCATTTATCATAAATGGCTGATAACCTTTCAAATGGATCCGGTTGAATCCGCCCAGGGCACGGGCTGGCCTACTCTTACTCATAGACGGGCCTACTCCTCCTCGGAGCTTCAGACTTTCTGTGCTTCACTAATATCTACTGATGATTCATTCAGCATTACAGTTCGGTGGCAGCTCCCCTCACCGACGAAAACGTTCCATTCCACTGGTCCTCTGCGGTTGAGAGGGCTTTTGGTGAGTTAGTCACCTTTCACCTCTGCACCCACTCTCATCTTCCCACATCCCTCTCGCCACTTTGTTGTGGAGGTGGACGCCTCAGCCCACCGGAGTGAGGGGGGGGGGGAGGGGGGGGGGGATTGGGGGGGCGGTCCTGTCTCAGTGGTTCACCCCATTTCTTTTGCCCCCAGAGCTGTTGGAAGCCGGCGGAGAGGAATTACGACATCGGGAAGTGAGGTTTGCAGGTTTGGAGGAGTGGAGGCACTGGGCTGGAGCAGCCATTTGTGGTCTGGACAGATCACAAAATTCAGATCACAAAAGGGTCTAAAAATGTCAAGCGTGACACCTTGTCCACGTCAGCTCCAGCCAGAAAGAGATCTATCCTTCCTCTGACGTCAGTCATCGTTGGTGCGGTAACCTGGGAGGTGGATGGCAGATGTAAAAGTCCCAGTGTGTGTCCCGATCCCCTGTCAGTCTCGCCTCTCTCAGGTTCTCCAGCAGGGGTCGCTCTTCCTGCTTGGCTTGTCAACCCGGGGGTGAGAAGCACACCTTGGCTCTGTTGCGACAGTGCTTCTGGTGGCCCTCCATGGAGGAGGACACCAAGGGATTCATCGCTGCCTGCCAGATCTGTTCTAGCAGGCAGCTGTTCTGAAGAAGAGCTTGGTGAGAGCTCCCCTCAGCCTTCTTCATCCTAAGACTGCCCAGTTGATTCCAGTCTCTAGTGCATGTAAAGCTGCATTGAGTTGGTACATGAGTTGGGTTTAGTGTATTGTCCTCTCATCTTCTTTAATGTTTTGTCATGTTACAATGACAAAAAATGAGAACATTTTGCACAAAACCAAACCAGCTCTGACAGATTTCTTTGTACATCACAAGATTCTGATGTGTTTGTGTGTGTGTATGTGTGGGGGTGTGTCTGAAATTGTGATGTGTGTGTGTGAACCAGGAAAGAGAGGAAAGAATGGTAAATGGATTGCATTTATATCGCGTTTTTATCCAAAGCGCTTTTCAGTTGCCTCACATTCACCCATCCATACAGTGACGGTGGTGTCAACCATGCAAGGGAACAACCAACATGTCAGGAGCAGTTAGGGATAGGCGTCTTGCTCAGGGACACCTCAACGCTTATCGGGGATCGAATCAGCAACCTTCCTGTTGCCAGACAACTGCTCTTACCTCCTGGGCTACTGCTGCCCACTCTAGGGGTTGATGCTGAGTATGATTGGATGATAGCTTCCACTAAGCTCTGGTCCCTCCTGTTATCGCGACGCAATTTCCTCTCTCTAGCTTCCTGTGAGCAGTGTACAACAGTTGACATTGGAAGAAGCAGCATCCACCTCTAGGCCTTCTCCCCAGTGAGATGGGAACGCCTGGGTCAGAAACTATCCCGGAGCGGCCTAAAAGCTAAATAGTCTCATCAAGAGGCAGGCGCACTCAACCACAAAAGATATTCACTTAACACTCAAATGATAGCTGCAAATATTTTAATATTTCGCCTCGTGAGACAGTACCAATCTCACAAGTTAACATAATTTTTCTCTTGCCCGGAGGCCTTTGAAAGCTCTACTACTAAATGATAGGTCTAATCAGTGATGGGAGAGTTTTAGTTCATGCCGGACAAGGAGCGTCCCAGTCTGTAGAATTTCAGAACAATGGCGGTGCCCGAGGAAATTGTAGCAGTCGACGGAACAATCAAAACACCTTAATATGACTTTGACCGAATAATTAAGGCTTTTCTCAGAGGAGGACGATATTTTTGCTTTACGTCCAACCGGATTCAGTGAGAGCGAAGAGAGCAAGAGCGTCACTCGTTTCAAACACCTCCAGAGTGTTCCACCTCGGCTCGCGTCGCATTCTAATAATGAAACTGCTTCCCTGCTTCTCCGTGGCGATATCGCAGCTTGTTAGCAGGGGCCTGGATCGCAGATTTACTTTGGAAATGTATTACGCTGTCATGCGACGTAGTGAATGATTTATACCTGCTTCTGTTCGGAGGGCGAGCGCTCCAGACTTTAGTGCGATAAACCTTGTGGCTATTGCTGATTTAAGACTTTAAAAGAAAGGAAAAGAAAAAGGTATTCTTATCTCGCTGTGAAGGAGAAAGGACCGGTGCATAGAAGGTTATCTTATGACACAATTACACGCCGACGTGTAATAAATCATTTTAGTGGCCCCCGTTTTGATCTGATATGGTTTGGTGTATATACACTGGTTTGCTCTGCAGTGTCAAGGAAAGTGTAAAGAGACCCCGAATCAACATCTCTCTCTCTCTCTCTTTGCTCTCTCTCTCTGTCTCTCTCTCTCTCTCTGTCTCCAGTGCTGGGAGGGGTGGAATCACGGGGCGTGCTGAGGAAGATCACAGACATGCTGGAGGTCATCCTGAAGAGGATGGACAGCCTGTCCAAGCTGGACAACACGTCCGCCGCCGACACACGGCGCCTCGATGAGCTCAGCTCGGCCATCAACAGGTAGGGTCTGGTCTGTTCTGTTCAGTTCTGTCATCTACTGGTACGGTCTGGCGTGTGAAGTTTGGATCTGGTCTGTTATCTACTGGGACAGTCTGGTCTGTTATCTACAGGTAGGTTCTGGTCTGTTAGTTTGATCTTATTTACATGTAGGGTCTGGCCTGATATCTACAGGTAGGGTCTTGTTAGGGTTTGGTCTGTTCTGATATCTACAGGTACAGTCTGGCCTGCTCTGTTATCTACAGGTCTGGTCTGTTGTCTACAGGTAGCGTCTGGTCTGCTCTGTTTTCTACTGGCACAGACTGGTCTGTTATCTGCAGGTACCAGCTGGTTCTGTTGTCTACAGTTAAGGTCTGGTTTTCTGTTATCTACATATCCAGACTGGTCTGTTATCTACAGCCTGCAATCTATCTATGCAACCTGGCACAAGAATTTCCTTTGGGATTAATAAAGTTCTATTCTATTCTATTCTATTCTATTCTACAGGTGGGGTCTGTTGGTTTATAGCCTCTAGTTCTGTGACTATCAGCCCAGGCATTCTGCTTGTACCTTGAATAGCTGGCTGTTGAATTACCCTCACTACTTAATATAGAGACCTTAATAAAGGTTCCACTTTTAATTTTAGTCAAAGCTTGCTGACCCTTCATACAGGAAACAACACATTTGTCAGTTCAACCTGCCGTTGATTTTTGACGAGCATCATCCCCCTCCCAACCCTCCAAAGACACCTGCCTGACTCAACTGAGCGCAGCATCACTGATGAGATCCGTACTGACACGAGTCAACTCTCCAGACCTTGTTAAACGATTCCAGATAAGAACTCAGGGGGTGCAGGACCAGGTGTGCCTTTAAGAAGCGCGACACCGGGAGGGTGATGTGATTAATAGGGTCTGGCATCGCTGTTAACAAGAATCAATGTCTCATAATGGGACGTTTGACACAGAGGGGGCGATCTCAGTCTGCTTGGTGCTGACTGCTGACTGGGACACATTCTGTACACACTCGACTCTGTTTATTGTCTGCTGGGTTCCTACGCACTATGGAAAAGTATGGAAAAGTATGAAGTTCGATTTTGATCATTTGCCTTTTGAACTGGACCAAATCCGGACATCCACAACCAAATAAATTTGAAAGAAAATGTGGTGATATCTTTGTATTGCATATATATAACATCACAAATACCAAATATTTAGCTTGTCTGAACACTTATGAGTTATGCAGTGATATAAACAATATGTTCTGTGTAAGCACGCCATACCTTTAGGGCTGCGTTCAGTGTCGTTTCCATGGACACAGTGAACAAACAAGGCTGCAGAGATGCTGCAGAGAAAACAATTACATCACTTTCCTCAACTCATATTTGGTTCTTATTGATATAAAAGACAATTTATTCAATATGTTGAGGGAAAACATCACTCAACTTCAACAATCTTCTGGCAATTATTTGGCAACATAACAGCAGACATAGTCTGAGTGTAACATAGGCCTACATGTTAACAGTTGCCTTTTAAGACCACTTATTTACATAATAAACATCTAGCTATTTGTAGACAAATATGGTCTGAAAAAGGATAGAAATGTCTCTGAATTTTGAGTTTGAGAAAGTATGGAATTTTAGAAATGGACAATGTGTAGGAACCGCCCTGTGTGTGTGTCTTAACCAGGGACGCTAGTGGGAACGTTGTCTTGATCTTGGCTGAAATTTGCCTGCGTGTCTCTCTGCTGGTACAGCGGGGAGAGCCGGGTGGCTGGACACAGGGGTCCCCAGTGGGCCCGCTGGAGTCCGGGGAAGGGCCTTGGTGTGTGAAAGCCATCGCCTATGTTCTGATCGTGGGCTGGCTACTTTTTATTTCCGGCAAAACGCACACACACACACACACACACACACACACACACAAAACGTGTTGTGATTTGTCTGTGAGTCACAACTACGTCAGCTCCATTAAAATTACAGACGATGAACTATTGTAGGCATGAGTCCAGAGCACCTTGCCCTGACCATGCTCACACACACACACACACACACACACACACACACACACACACACACACACACACACACACACACACACACACACACACACACACACACACACACGAACACACACACACACACACACACACAGCAAAGTGCAGACACACACCACACACACACACACACACACACACACACACACACACACACACACACACACACACACACACACACACACACACACACACACGCACACACACACACACACACACACTGTAATGCATTAATACATTCGTACAGCTGTGTTTTGTACAACACGACATACACGCCAAACATTTATGGAGGGACAACTATATGCCACATAGTATTAAAACACACACACACACACACACACACACACACACACACACACACACACACACACACACACACACACACACACACACACACACACAGTACAATACAGCCCCCGTGCCACACCTAAAAGCTTATTGGTGCTGACACACTCCTGTTGGGAGGAGAACAGGACTTGATGTCTGAGGACCCAGCATGCAGTTCACCCATGGGGCAATTCCCCATTAGGTCCGTGTCAGAGGGCAAAATGTGTGTGTGTGTGTGTGTGTGTGGTGTATGTGTGTGTGTGTGTGTGTGTGTGTGTGTGTGTGTGTGTGTGTGTGTGTGGTGGGTGTATGTGTGTGTGTGTTTGTGTGTGTGTGTGTGTGTGTGTGTGTGGGTGCGAATGAGAACCAAAGAGTGAGAGAGCATATAAGTCAAAGTGTCAACAATAATGAAAAAAATATAGTTGCGATGAGGGCTGGCGAGCAAGAGAGAGTAAGAGAGAGAGAGAGAGAGAGAGAGAGAGAGAGAGAGAGAGGGAGAGAGAGAGAGAGAGAGAGAGAGAGAGAGAGAGAGAGAGAGAGAGAGAGAGAGAGAGAGAGAGAGAGAGAGAGAGAGAGAGTGAGAGCGAGAGCAAGAGAGAGAGAGTGAGAGCGAGAGAGAGAGAGGGTGCCAGGGGTAGAAGAGAGATTCTGAGTTCATTCACTCAATTTTACTGTGCAAAGGTTGGAGATAAACATTGGGTGGTTTCTCCTGCGGGTGTTCTGTGGCTCTCCACAGTTCACTGCTCTACTCTACTCTGCCCCTCCCCCTCCCCCGACCCCCACCCCCTCCATATGCATCAGACGCCCACACAGACCGGGCCTTGCACCCTGCGCCCTGCGGGGTGGACCGCTTCACTCCTCCCACGGTCTTTCTGAATCAGAATACGCTGCGCAGCTCTCCTGCCTGTGTTGTGGATCTCACCTCCTTGTTGCGTTGCCAGATCACTCGCTCTGGAGACCTGGCTTCCAGAACGAATGTTGGCATGTTCAGAGGAACGCCACAGAGAGTCGTTTCTAAACTGTCTGCACGTCAAACACCGTTAACGTAGCCATGGGGAGAGCATCCAGATAGTCAAGTTTGTGCTTTGCGGTGAATAAATGGTACATGGTAAATGTATTGTATTTATGTAGCTCTTCTATCCAAATCACTTTACACTATTGCCTCACATTCACCGATTCATACACCGACGCCAACCATGCAAGGTAACAACCAACACGTCAGGAGCAGTTAGGGTTAAGCATCTTGCTCAGGGACACCTCAACACTTAGCTAGGAGGAGCCCGGGGATTGAACCAGCAACCTTCCTGTTGCCAGACAACCGCTCTTACCTCCTGAGCCCGCCTGTGAATATCAGTCTGGAACTTGGCTGGGCAGCAATTGAATTCAATCCCCATATGGGAGTGGCCTTACATTACAAACTCCAACCAATCAGAGTGACGCTCTTGCTCTCTTCGCTCTCACTGAATCCGTTTGGACGTAAAGCGA
>PIJE02008171.1:10000-11038 GCA_002895965.2 Coryphaenoides rupestris | reverse complement strand
CATGTCGTGTTGTCCGCGGCCCGGCGGGTTGGTCTTTAATGTTGTCGCTCCGCCTCGGCGTGTCATTACGCTCGGGAAGGCGTTTGTCTTCGAGTGAAGCCTCTCGCGGGGGTCAGGCCCCTCCGCCGACCTCCGACTTCGACCGTAAATTATGCGTATGAAAGCCGCAATTACGTGATTAGCATTCGCGGCCCCCGTTGGCCCCCACTCGTTGAATTCATTAGGACGTCTATCATTTTATTCAAATCGCCCCGTAAACCTTAATCCGGGGTGTCGTCGGTAAATGTCACGCCGCTGTGAACGAGTGAAAGAGTCGTCGCCGGGGTTAACGTCGGCGGCGGGCCGGGAGAGTAATGGCTTCCCGCGACTAAAGAGTACAAATGGAGATCGTATGATGAGGATGATGATGATGATGATCTTATGGTGGTTATTAATGACGGGATGAGAGGACAATCTGCTGCGGACAATTGGGAAGATTGGCATCGCACATTTAGGCCTGATTATTGTTGTTGTTGTTGTTGCTGTTCTCTCTCAGTGTGGAGGCTGAAGCGTCCACATTAACGTCTGCCATACCTCCAGACCAAGTGCACCCTGGGTAATCTCCGAAGCACGCTGTGCCGGTCTCCGAGGGGTTCCCTATTATCTCGGCGATAAGTCAAAGAAAATGTTCAAAGCGCCGTTTTTTTTTTATATAATTGCCGAATCTATAAGCAGTTGTTTAAAATGCGTGGAGTCGGCTCGGGCGCCAATTTCAAGCTAATCGAGTTAAACAACAAAGTTTTTCATCTCCGGTCCTAAAAGAAGCGACGCTCAACGCACGTCGGAATGAGCTTTTAAAGTTGATTTCCTCATGCATTCATAAATTCATTAGTCTAAACTTCCTGGTGTATCAGTTACATTAAGCCTCATTAACTTCTTTTTTTTTTTCTCCCCCTGCTTTATATTAGCTAATTAGCTCAGGGGTGGCCACAAATTAATTACCATCTTCTTCAGCCTCATGCAATTGCATTGTGTTTGTTTAGTCTCTCCTATTAACTT
>PIJE02008171.1:2500-5000 GCA_002895965.2 Coryphaenoides rupestris | reverse complement strand
GACTTATCGCCGAGATAATAGGGAACCCCTCGGAGACCGGCACAGCGTGCTTCGGAGATTACCCAGGGTGCACTTGGTCTGGAGGTATGGCAGACGTTAATGTGGACGCTTCAGCCTCCACACTGAGAGAGAACAACAACAACAACAACAACAACAACAACAATAATCAGGCCTAAATGTGCGATGCCAATCTTCCCAATTGTCCGCAGCAGATTGTCCTCTCATCCCGTCATTAATAACCACCATAAGATCATCATCATCATCCTCATCATACGATCTCCATTTGTACTCTTTAGTCGTGGGAAGCCATTACTCTCCCGGCCCCGCCGCCGACGTTAACCCCGGCGACGACTCTTTCACTCGTTCACAGCGGCGTGACATTTACCGACGACACCCCGGATTAAGGTTTACGGGGCGATTTGAATAAAATGATAGACGTCCTAATGAATTCAACGAGTGGGGGCCAACGGGGGCCGCGAATGCTAATCACGTAATTGCGGCTTTCATACGCATAATTTACGGTCGAAGTCGGAGGTCGGCGGAGGGCCTGACCCCCGCGAGAGGCTTCACTCGAAGACAAACGCCTTCCCGAGCGTAATGACACGCCGAGGCGGAGACGACAACATTAAGACACCGCCGGCCGTGACACGACATGAATCACAAAGTCCAAATGGACAACAGCAGCCCACCGCCACGGCAAATTACTGCTTTCCTCTTCTCTCTTTTTTTTTGCCACAGGTAATTTGTCAATCACAGGTCTAATAGGGAGCGCAGAGAGGCAACGCCGGCACGCCTTTATTGTGATTGGTGTAACCGCGGCGACAAGTGATGAGGTATCGTAGCGACGTATCGTAGCCGCGAGAAAGATCGGACGGATCGTCGTGTCCGATCGACGACGGGTTCCGCGGGCGAATTCAACCGCAGATCCTCGCCGTGTTTCGCCAAAGCTCCTGTCCACAGATTCGCCGTCTTTACAGAACAGTGTATTATCGACAAAGCGCTGCAGTAATAGCGGGGAAAGCGTTTTTTTTGTTGTTGTTGTTGTTGTTTGTTGTTGTTGCCGTTATCGACCGTCATCTCCTTCAATCCCGTAAAAAGATCAGTATGACGACCGGCCGGCCCCGGTGAGAGAGACATGTGGAAAGCTCCGGCGCAACAATTTGTTTGGTTCCCGCCGCCGCGCGATCGCCTGCGGTGAGACGCGGAGCACGGAGACGCCGTCGGGGGCTCACACACCCATCAGCCGACATATCGTACACAATCTGTACGTAAAGCCCTCCTCCGTCCGAGCAGGCTCCAGTGTTCAGACTCTAACGAGAGCAAAGTGGTTTGGTATCGGAGAATAGTCGCACACCTGGAATGACTTAGCTCACAGTATATATATATATATATATATGATGGGACCTCTTGGAAAAAGGTTTACGTTGCTCTCGTACATTGCGAGTAACAATAAGCTCCAAGTACAACTGAACAGTTTTCAGGAAATCGACTAAAGACTGACTCTCGCCGAGATATTATTGTACGGGTTATGCAGAAGCAAGACATGGCATGCAAACGTAAATTTTTTTTTTCTACCCTTTAGTAATTATTGGTCTACCCACACATTCCTGGGTTGCAAAATACTGTATACTAGCCGTCCATTCGTGGCCGCAAGGCGACACAGAAGTCAATGATGTTGGCCCACAGAACTTATCTGGTCCAACCAATTCTTGGGGGGGACACACGTCCCTGCACCTCTGGCGGATTGGTCCCAGTAGGCTGACCCTGGAGCAGGAGGTGTCTGTCGCAGGAACGTCTCCTGAAGTCACATAGAGAATATAAAACTTCATTCAAAACCTCGTCATGTTCTCGCTTGTTCAGCTCTTTGCCAATCTTCCCCTTTAAATCATAATTCCAAGGCTCAGTAATGCTTAAAAGATGAATTGGCAACCCAAATAAACCAACTTGTATATCCTGAACCAAGAATATTAGAATGTTAGTTAGTTAGTTTGTAAACCAGGACTATGGAAAGTGTAGCTCGTCTCCCGCCAATTTCAGTCTCGTAGAAGTGAACGTTCAAGTTCAAGTATTTTTATTGTAACTTCACAATTTACACGTGAGTATAAACAGTGAGTTAAAAACTTTTTGTGCAAAACGCCCGACAGCCGACAGTAATTATAAAGAATACAATACGTGTTGAACTTAGTTAGTTACATAGTTAGTAACTTATAACAATCACAAATGTCCAATGAGGATATAAAAGGTTCTTGTGTAACCAACCCGTAAACAGCCCCTTTCCTTCCCAGAACCATCCATTCCGCGGTACATGCGTATAAAAGTTTAAGCGGTGGCGCGTCGGTGTAATTTACCAACGGTGTAATTTAGAGACGTGTAATGGCGAACCGATTGGGTGTCATAATGGCGTCAAGGTGTGATGCTGAGGTGAGGCTGGTGAGATGGGGGAGACGGGGAGACGGGGGAGAAAAAACAAAAAACCATCGACAAATGCACACAAACAACC
>PIJE02008170.1:0-11040 GCA_002895965.2 Coryphaenoides rupestris | reverse complement strand
AAGAAGAGAGATACCCCACCGTCGCAACCAGCACCTTCACCCTAGCAACACACGAGCTAACGTTCCTACAACCACCCCAAAATCCTCTTATCAACCCTCCCAGCTACCGTTGCCCTAGCAACCCTCCGCTTATCAACCCCCCCCAGCTCCTCACATCCATCTGGTCCACGGAGTGTTGAGACCTTCAGCTCTGCTGTTTGTCATTCTAAACGCTTTACAAGCATCAGCACATTGCTTCCATCTTGTAAATGCTCCATCCACATTCTTGTAAATGCTCTACTTGCCATCTTGTAAACGCTCCACCCGCCATCTTGTAAACGCTCTATCCGCCATCTTGTAAACGCTCTATCCGCCATCTTGTAAACGCTCTACCCGCCATCTTGTAAACGCTCTACCCGCCATCTTGTAAACGCTCTACCCGCCATCTTGTAAACGCTCTACCCGCCATCTTGTAAACGCTCTACCCGCCATCTTGTAAACGCTCTACCCGCCATCTTGTAAACGCTCTACCCGCCATCTTGTAAACGCTCTACCCGCCATCTTGTAAACGCTCTACCCGCCATCTTGTAAACGCTCTACCCGCCATCTGGACTATCAGAGAGACTACATGTGGACTATCAGAGAGACTACATGTGGACTATCAGAGAGAGAGACTACATGTGGACTATCAGAGAGACTACATGTGGACTATCAGAGAGAGAGACTACATGTGGACTATCAGAGAGACTACATGTGGACTATCAGAGAGACTACATGTGGACTATCAGAGAGAGAGACTACATGTGGACTATCAGAGAGACTACATGTGGACTATCAGAGAGAGAGACTACATGTGGACTATCAGAGAGACTACATGTGGACTATCAGAGAGAGAGACTACATGTGGACTATCAGAGAGAGAGACTACATGTGGACTATCAGAGAGACTACATGTGGACTATCAGAGAGAGAGACTACATGTGGACTATCAGAGAGAGAGACTACATGTGGACTATCAGAGAGAGAGACTACATGTGGACTATCAGAGAGAGAGACTACATGTGGACTATCAGAGAGAGAGACTACATGTGGACTATCAGAGAGAGAGACTACATGTGGACTATCAGAGAGACTACATGTGGACTATCAGAGAGACTACATGTGGACTATCAGAGAGACTACATGTGGACTATCAGAGAGAGAGACTACATGTGGACTATCAGAGAGACTACATGTGGACTATCAGAGAGAGAGACTACATGTGGACTATCAGAGAGAGAGACTACATGTGGACTATCAGAGAGACTACATGTGGACTATCAGAGAGACTACATGTGGACTATCAGAGAGAGAGACTACATGTGGACTATCAGAGAGAGAGACTACATGTGGACTATCAGACAGACTACATGTGGACTATCAGACAGACTACATGTGGACTATCAGACAGACTACATGTGGACTATCAGAGAGACTACATGTGGACTATCAGAGAGACTACATGTGGACTATCAGAGAGAGAGACTACATGTGGACTATCAGAGAGACTACATGTGGACTATCAGAGAGACTACATGTGGACTATCAGACAGACTACATGTGGACTATCAGACAGACTACATGTGGACTATCAGAGAGACTACATTTGGACTATCAGAGAGACTATATTTGGACTACCAGAGAGACTACATGTGGACTATCAGAGAGAGAGACTACATGTGGACTATCAGAGGGAGAGACTACATGTGGACTATCAGAGAGACTACATGTGGACTATCAGAGACTACATGTGGACTATCAGAGAGACTACATGTGGACTATCAGAGAGACTACATGTGGACTATCAGAGAGACTACATGTGGACTATCAGAGACTACATGTGGACTATCAGAGAGACTACATGTGGACTATCAGAGAGACTACATGTGGACTATCAGAGAGACTACATGTGGACTATCAGAGACTGCATGTGGACTATCAGACAGACTAGAGAGAGACTACATGTGGACTATCAGAGGGAGAGACTACATGTGGACTATCAGAGAGAGAGACTACGTGTGGACTATCAGAGGGAGAGACTACATGTGGACTATCAGAGAGACTACATGTGGACTATCAGAGACTACATGTGGACTATCAGACAGACTACATGTGGACTATCAGACAGACTACATGTGGACTATCAGAGACTACATGTGGACTATCAGACAGACTACATGTGGACTATCAGACAGACTACATGTGGACTATCAGAGAGACTACATGTGGACTATCAGACAGAGACTACATGTGGACTATCAGAGACTACATGTGGACTATCAGACAGACTACATGTGGACTATCAGAGAGACTACATGTGGACTATCAGAGACTACATGTGGACTATCAGAGAGAGACTACATGTGGACTATCAGAGAGACTACATGTGGACTATCAGAGACTACATGTGGACTATCAGACAAACTACATGTGGACTATCAGACAGACTACATGTGGACTATCAGAGAGACTACATGTGGACTATCAGACAGACTACATGTGGACTATCAGAGAGACTACATGTGGACTATCAGAGAGACTACATGTGGACTATCAGAGAGACTACATGTGGACTATCAGAGACTACATGTGGACTATCAGAGACTACATGTGGACTATCAGAGACTACATGTGGACTATCAGAGAGACTACATGTGGACTATCAGACAGACTACATGTGGACTATCAGACAGACTACATGTGGACTATCAGAGAGACTACATGTGGACTATCAGACAGACTACATGTGGACTATCAGAGACTACATGTGGACTATCAGAGAGACTACATGTGGACTATCAGAGAGAGAGACTACATGTGGACTATCAGACAGACTACATGTGGACTATCAGAGACTACATGTGGACTATCAGACAAACGACATGTGGACTATCAGACAGACTACATGTGGACTATCAGACAGACTACATGTGGACTATCAGAGACTACATGTGGACTATCAGACAGACTACATGTGGACTATCAGACAGACTACATGTGGACTATCAGAGAGACTACATGTGGACTATCAGACAGACTACATGTGGACTATCAGAGAGACTTCATGTGGACTATCAGAGAGACTACATGTGGACTATCAGAGAGACTACATGTGGACTATCAGAGAGAGAGAGACTGCATGTGGACTATCAGAGAGACTTCATGTGGACTATCAGAGAGACTTCATGTGGACTATCAGAGAGACTACTTGTGTTCTGGGAGAGACAACAGTGATTCATACGTCTTTATGTCTTGAGGACATCATACGTCTTTATGTCTTGAGGACATCATACGTCTTTACGTCTTGAGGACATCATACGTCTTTATGTCTTGAGGTCATCATACGTCTTGAGGACATCATACGTCTTGAGGACATCATACGTCTTTATGTCTTGAGGACATCATACGTCTTTATGTCTTGAGGACATCATACGTCTTTATGTCTTGAGGACATCATACGTCTTTATGTCTTGAGGACATCATACGTCTTTATGTCTTGAGGACATCATACGTCTTTATGTCTTGAGGACATCATACGTCTTTATGTCTTGAGGACATCATACGTCTTTATGTCTTGAGGACATCATACGTCTTTATGTCTTGAGGACATCATACGTCTTTATGTCTTGAGGACATCATACGTCTTTATGTCTTGAGGACATCACTGGACAACTGCTCCCTCCGATGTAAACAAGCTGTCTGTTCTCCTGGCCCCTCCCACCATAACGCTAGTATATATATAAATATATATACTGTATATATATATACACAGTGTAGTGCCGAAGAACGGGAGTCGGAGGCGGAGTATTAAGGATGGAACTCCAAACTTTATTTTCCATTTGCGCAAATCCAAAACGTTAGCTGCACGCACACACTAAACCGCAAGAGAACCCCGGTGCAGCCCCTTAATTAGTCCGTAGGGAAAACAACCTACCTAAACCGTTCCCCCACCCTAAACAATCACAAGGTGAATTATGTACATTATGGTTCCCCATACAAGCCCCCCCAGAATTCACCCATAAACAAAGTCCGTGCGGCGGGGAGGAACGATAAGCCGACCACCACGACCCCGGCGAACGGAAGCCGGGGAGTGGGACGCCGCAGGGGTTGCCGGTACCGCCCCACGGCGGCGGGGGGTCGGAAAGGAACCGCAGGACCCGGGTTGGCGAAAGGGGGCAAGGCCGGGGGCGGCCCCGTCGCGGAGGCTGAGCCAGTTCCAATGGCCGGTCCAAGTCCAGGTGAGCAGGTTTAACCCGGTCCACTGAGATGCGCTCGGCCCTCCCCCCCACGTCCACCACCAAGTGCTTGGTCCCGTGCTCTAAGACGCGGAAAGGACCGTCGTAAGGGGGACGCATCTTCCGAGGCGCTGGCGACGAGTATGTCGTCCAGGTAGACGAACACGAAAGGCATGTCCCATAGAGCAGAGTCCATCAGGCGCTGGAACGTCTGAGCGGCGTTCTTGAGCCCAAACGGCATCCGCAGGAACTCGAACAACCCAAAAGGCGTGATTACCGCCGTTTTGGGGATGTCCAGGGGATGCACAGACTAACAACCCAAAAGGCGTGATTACCGCCGTTTTGGGGATGTCCAGGGGATGCACAGGCACCTGGTGGTATCCCCGCACCAGGTCCACCTTAGCAAAAACCAGCTTACCCGCCAGGTGCGCCGAAAAGTCTTGGATGTGCGGGACTGGGTAGCGGTCAGGTGTCGTCGCCTCGTTGAGGCGGCGGTAGTCACCACACGGGCGCCAACCACCGTTGGGCTTGGGGACGATATGAAGAGGGGACGCCCAAGGGCTGTCAGAACGGTGGATGATCCCCAGGTGCTCCATGTGCGAGAACTCCGCCTTCGCTACTGCGAGTTTGTCGGGGTTGAGTCGTCGGGCCCTGGCGTAGACTGGGGGTCCCTCCGTGGTGACATGATGCTCTACCCCGTGCTTGGTGGTGGGCGCAGAGAAGGTAGGCAGCGTCAGCTCAGGAAACTCAGTGAGCAGGCTGAGGTACCTGTCCGCCCCTGCCAGTGATCCTGACAGACCGTCGTACTCCGCCTCGCCCCGCGTACATGCGAGGGAGGAGAAGGTTAGGGCATCAACCAAGCGGCTGTTCTTAACGTCCACTAGTAGTCCATGGGCACAAAGAAAATCCGCACCTAGGAGGGAAAAAGCGATGTCCGCTGTGACGAACCCCCAGGTGAACCGTTGCCCCCCCAAACATAGTTCAACAGGCCTCACACCATACGTGCGGATGGGGCTGCCGTTAGCCGTTGCCAACTGCGGCCCCCGCCCCCCCCCGAGTGACGTCCTCCTCCGAAGCAGGAATAACGCTCCTTTGAGCGCCGGTGTCACAAAGGAACCTGCTACCAGAAATACTGTCACTGACGAAGAGCAGCCTGCTTGCATCACCAACACTCAGGGCCACTACTGAGTGCCGGTTCCCCCGTTTCCCGTCGGCTTGTAGCTGCAGGGGGAAAAGGGGGGGGGGGGGGGGGGGGGGGGGGGGGGGGGGGGGGGGGCGGGGGGGGGGGGGGGTGGGGGGGGGGGGATGGGGGAGGGTGGCGTGGTGAAGCACAGGCCAGTCTCCCCACCCCGGCCCGGAGCCGCGGCGTTCCACGCCCTCTTAACTGGCAAGGGGGGACCGAAGGTTGGGGCCAATACGTCCGGACCGGGCTGCTGGGCCGCCAGGAAAAAACGGTCTGCTTCCTCAGCTAGGGCGCGAGGTTCTGTAATGACAGTGTTAGCCAACGCCGTCTGAACCCGGGGCGGCATGTGGCGTAGGAACATTTCCACAAATAAAAAATTGGGACGTTCCTCCCCCAGTAGATTCAGCATCTTCTCCATGAGCTGGGATGGCTTGCTGTCACCCAGGCCTTGAATGGCGAAAAGCTGGCGAGCCCTCTCCTTAGTGGACAATTCAAAAGTCTTTAGGAGGTGGGCTTTGAACGCCTCATACTTGTCTCTGTGCGGAGGGTTTGCAATGTAACCCACCAACCTGGACGCCGCGGAGCTCCCCAGCGCTGCCACTACGTGGTAATACCTTTTCTCGTCGTCGGCTATTCCGCGGCAGGCAAAGTGCGCCTCCACATGCGCGAACCATGCCCTGGCGTCGCGCTCCCAGAACTCCGGCAGCTTAATAAAAATATCGCTGCTTGCCATGTTCAATATGTTTTCGGAAACTTCTACGAAAACGTCGGGGTCACCAGTGTAGTGCCGAAGAACGGGAGTCGGAGGCGGAGTATTAAGGATGGAACTCCAAACTTTATTTTCCATTTGCGTAAATCCAAAACGTTAGCTGCACGCACTCACTAAACCGCAAGAGAACCCCGGTGCAGCCCCTTAATTAGTCCGTAGGGAAAACAACCTACCTAAACCGTTCCCCCACCCTAAACAATCACAAGGTGAATTATGGCATCAATGTCTAAGTGCTAGTGCTAAGTGTTACTGCTAGTGCTAGTCCTGGTGATAAGTTGTTACTGCTGGAGCTAGCGCTGGTAGCAGTGCTAAGTGTTGGTGCTAGTGCTGGTGTTACTGCTAGTGCTGGTCCTGGTGCTAGTGTTACTGCTAGTGCTGGTGCTGGTGTTAGTGCTAGTCCTGGTGCTAGTGTTACTGCTAGTGCTAGTGTGTTAGTGCTGTCTGGTGCTACTGGTGCTCGGTGCCAACTGCTGGTGCTAGTGTTGTGTCGACTGTCTGGGAAGGTATCCGTGACATTCTGTGAATGTCAGCATACAGCATATAACAATGTATATTTTAGTACATCGATTTATATGTGTATGGATATTTTACTGTATATTCCATTTCATTTTAGATTTCATTTACGTATTTTATATAGAATTCTATTTATAGTTCTATTTTCTATTTTGTAGTTTTACTCTATTTTGTATTCTTTATAATTACTGTCGGCTGTCGGGCGTTTTGCACAAAAAGTTTTTAACTCACTGTTTATACTCACGTGTAAATTGTGAAGTTACAATAAAAATACTTGAACTTGAACTTGAAATTGGTTACGTTTGGAAAAAGATTGGAAGAGAAAATTGTGTATTTATAAATATATATACTGTTATGGGGAACCATAATGTACATTCAAGTTCAAGTTCAAGTATTTTTATTGTAACTTCACAATTTACACGTGAGTATAAACAGTGAGTTAAAAACTTTTTGTGCAAAACGCCCGACAGCCGACAGTAATTATAAAGAATACAAAATAGAGTAAAACTACAAAATAAATAGAACTATAAATAGAATTCTATATAAAATACGTAAATGAAATCTAAAATGAAGAATATACAGTAAAATATCCATACACATATAAATCGATGTACTAAAATATACATTGTTATATGCTGACATTCACAGAATGTCACGGGATACCTTCCCAGACAGTCGACACAACACTAGCACCAGCAGTTGGCACCAGGACTAGCACTAACACCAGCACCAGCACTAGCAGCACTAGCAGTAACACTAGCACGGCACTAGCACCAACACTTAGCACTAGCAGGACCAGCACTAGCAGTAACACCAGCACAGCACTAGCACCAACACTTAGCACTGCTACCAGCGCTAGCTCCAGCAGTAACAACTTATCACCAGGACTAGCACTAGCAGTAACACTTAGCACTAGCACTTAGACATTGATACATAATTCACCTTGTGATTGTTTAGGGTGGGGGAACGGTTTAGGTAGGTTGTTTTCCCTACGGACTAATTAAGGGGCTGCACCGGGGTTCTCTTGCGGTTTAGTGAGTGCGTGCAACTAACGTTTAGGATTTGCGCAAATGGAAAATAAAGTTTGGAGTTCCATTCTTAATACTCCGCCTCCGGCTCCCGTTCTTCGGCACTACACTAGTGACCCCGAAGTTTTCGAAGAAGTTTCCGAAAACATATTGAACATGGCAAGCAGCGTTATTTTTATTAAACTGCCGGAGTTCTGGGAGCGCGACGCTAGGGCATGGTTCGTGCATGTGGAGGCGCACTTTGCCTGCCGCGGAATAGCCGACGACGAGAAAAGGTATTACCACGTAGTGGCAGCGCTGGGGAGCTCCGTGGCGTCCAGGTTGGTGGGTTACATTGCAAACCCTCCGCACAGAGACAAGTATGAGGCGTTCAAAGCCCACCTCCTAAAGACTTTTGAATTGTCCACTAAGGAGAGGGCTCGCCAGCTTTTCGCCATTCAAGGCCTGGGTGACAGCAAGCCATCCCAGCTCATGGAGAAAATGCTGAATCTACTGGGGGAGGAACGTCTAACGGCAGCCCCATCCGCACATATGGTGTGAGGCCTGTTGAACTATGTTTGGGGGGGCAACGGTTCACCTGGGGGTTCGTCACAGCGGACATCGCTTTTTCCCTCCTAGGTGCGGATTTTCTTTGTGCCCATGGACTACTAGTGGACGTTAAGAACAGCCGCTTGGTTGATGCCCTAACCTTCTCCTCCCTCGCATGTACGCGGGGCGAGGCGGAGTACGACGGTCTGTCAGGATCACTGGCAGGGGCGGACAGGTACCTCAGCCTGCTCACTGAGTTTCCTGAGCTGACGCTGCCTACCTTCTCTGCGCCCACCACCAAGCACGGGGTAGAGCATCATGTCACCACGGAGGGACCCCCAGTCTACGCCAGGGCCCGACGACTCAACCCCGACAAACTCGCAGTAGCGAAGGCGGAGTTCTCGCACATGGAGCACCTGGGGATCATCCGCCGTTCTGACAGCCCTTGGGCGTCCCCTCTTCATATCGTCCCCAAGCCCAATGGTGGTTGGCGCCCGTGTGGTGACTACCGCCGCCTCAACGAGGCGACGACACCTGACCGCTACCCAGTCCCGCACATCCAAGACTTTTCGGCGCACCTGGCGGGTAAGCTGGTTTTTGCTAAGGTGGACCTGGTGCGGGGGTACCACCAGGTGCCTGTGCATCCCCTGGACATCCCCAAAACGGCGGTGATCACGCCTTTTCAATTAAATTTTATTTGTATAGCCCTGAATCACAAGACAGTCTCAAAGGGCTTTTGGGTTATTCGAGTTCCTGCGGATGCCGTTTGGGCTCAAGAACGCCGCTCAGACGTTCCAGCGCCTGATGGACTCTGTTCTACGGGACATGCCTTTCGTGTTCGTCTACCTGGACGACATACTCGTCGCCAGCGCCTCGGAAGATGCGTCCCCCTTACGACGGTCCTTTCCGCGTCTTGGAGCATGGGTGGTGGACGTGGGGGGGAGGGCCGAGCGCATCTCGGTGGACCGGGTTAAACCTGCTCACCTGGACTTGGACCGGCCATTGGAACTGGCTCAGCCTCCGCGACGGGGCCGCCCCCCGGCCTTGCCCCCTTTCACCAACCCGGGTCCTGCAGTTCCTTTCCCGACCCCCCGCCCCCGTGGGGCGGTACCGGCAACCCCTGCGGCGTCCCACTCCCCGGCTTCCGTTCACCGGGGTCGTGGTGGTCGGCTTATCGTTCCTCCCCACTGCACGGACTTTGTTTATGGGTGAATTCTGGGGGGGCTTGTATGGGGAACCATAATGTACATAATTCACCTTGTGATTGTTTAGGGTGGGGGAACGGTTTAGGTAGGTTGTTTTCCCTACGGACTAATTAAGGGGCTGCACCGGGGTTCTCTTGCGGTTTAGTGAGTGCGTGCAGCTAACGTTTTGGATTTGCGCAAATGGAAAATAAAGTTTGGAGTTCCATTCTTAATACTCCGCCTCCGACTCCCGTTCTTCGGCACTACACTATGTATATATATATACAGTATATATATTTATATATATACTAGCGTTATGGTGGGAGGGGCCAGGAGAACAGACAGCTTGTTTACATCGGAGGGAGCAGTTGTCCAGTGATGTCCTCAAGACATAAAGACGTATGATGTCCTCAAGACATAAAGACGTATGATGTCCTCAAGACATAAAGACGTATGATGTCCTCAAGACATAAAGACGTATGATGTCCTCAAGACATAAAGACGTATGATGTCCTCAAGACATAAAGACGTATGATGTCCTCAAGACATAAAGACGTATGATGTCCTCAAGACATAAAGACGTATGATGTCCTCAAGACATAAAGACGTATGATGTCCTCAAGACATAAAGACGTATGATGTCCTCAAGACATAAAGACGTATGATGTCCTCAAGACATAAAGACGTATGATGTCCTCAAGACATAAAGACGTATGATGTCCTCAAGACATAAAGACGTATGATGTCCTCAAGACATAAAGACGTATGAATCACTGTTGTCTCTCCCAGAACACAAGTAGTCTCTCTGATAGTCCACATGAAGTCTCTCTGATAGTCCACATGAAGTCTCTCTGATAGTCCACATGCAGTCTCTCTCTCTCTGATAGTCCACATGTAGTCTCTCTCTCTCTGATAGTCCACATGTAGTCTCTCTGATAGTCCACATGTAGTCTCTCTGATAGTCCACATGTAGTCTCTCTGATAGTCCACATGTAGTCTGTCTGATAGTCCACATGTAGTCTGTCTGATAGTCCACATGTAGTCTGTCTGATAGTCCACATGTAGTCTCTGATAGTCCACATGTAGTCTGTCTGATAGTCCACATGTAGTCTGTCTGATAGTCCACATGTAGTTTGTCTGATAGTCCACATGTAGTCTCTGATAGTCCACATGTAGTCTCTCTGATAGTCCACATGTAGTCTCTCTCTCTGATAGTCCACATGTAGTCTCTCTGATAGTCCACATGTAGTCTCTCTGATAGTCCACATGTAGTCTGTCTGATAGTCCACATGTAGTCTCTCTGATAGTCCACATGTAGTCTGTCTGATAGTCCACATGTAGTCTCTCTGATAGTCCACATGTAGTCTCTCTCTGATAGTCCACATGTAGTCTCTGATAGTCCACATGTAGTCTCTCTGATAGTCCACATGTAGTCTCTGATAGTCCACGTGTAGTCTCTCTCTCTGATGGTCCACATGTAGTCTCTCTGATAGTCCACATGAAGTCTCTCTGATAGTCCACATGTAGTCTGTCTGATAGTCCACATGTAGTCTCTCTGATAGTCCACATGTAGTCTGTCTGA
>PIJE02008165.1:0-11047 GCA_002895965.2 Coryphaenoides rupestris | reverse complement strand
TAACACCACACGTCAGGAGCAGGTAGGGTTAGGTGGTGTCTTGCTCAGGGACACCTCCACACTTAGCTAGGAGGAGCAGGTAGGGTTAGGTGGTGTCTTGCTCAGGGACACCTCCACACTTAGCTAGGAGGAGCAGGTAGGGTTAGGTGGTGTCTTGCTCAGGGACACCTCCACACTTAGCTAGGAGGAGCAGGTAGGGTTAGGTGGTGTCTTGCTCAGGGACACCTCCACACTTAACTAGGAGGAGCAGGTAGGGTTAGGTGGTGTCTTGCTCAGGGACACCTCCACACTTAGCTAGGAGGAGCAGGTAGGGTTAGGTGGTGTCTTGCTCAGGGACACCTCCACACTTAGCTAGGAGGAGCAGGTAGGGTTAGGTGGTGTCTTGCTCAGGGACACCTCCACACTTAGCTAGGAGGAGCAGGTAGGGTTAGGTGGTGTCTTGCTCAGGGACACCTCCACACTTAACTAGGAGGAGCAGGTAGGGTTAGGTGGTGTCTTGCTCAGGGACACCTCCACACTTAGCTAGGAGGAGCAGGTAGGGTTAGGTGGTGTCTTGCTCAGGGACACCTCCACACTTAGCTAGGAGGAGCAGGTAGGGTTAGGTGGTGTCTTGCTCAGGGACACCTCCACACTTAGCTAGGAGGAGCAGGTAGGGTTAGGTGGTGTCTTGCTCAGGGACAACCTCCCTCATATTTTCACTAACATACTCTCTATATATGTGACAGCAGACCGCCCACCACTCCAGTTAGCCTAAGACAACATCACACAGATGTGTGTTGAAGAATAACTCCCACTTACCAGCCAGCAGCAACTAGCCAGCAAACTCATAAACTCCAATAAAACCAGCAGAGAGCAAACTCTGTTGATTTATTTTGCCAAGAAACAACTGTAATGTCTTGCCCCCAGTGTAAAGAAAAAAAACTCCCAATCTGGTTTCCCACAAACAAGAAACCAAATCCTTTACCAGAGCAAAGGGACGTGCAGTGTATACAGGTGTTTTTGTGTTCTGTTGTAGTGTGTGTTGTGTGGTTTTGTGACAATTGTCACTAACAAAAATTAAAGTTCAACTGTAGATGATGAGTCTGGCGGCGCTCTTAGATGTCTTGAGTCATCAAACCTTAGACATGACGTCTCCCGCTCTCGAGTTATCCTTGCAAGAGGCGAAAAACGCACGCAACCAGCTAAAGCGGATAGCGCGGCTGTCGCACCAGGCACGACTTATGGTGAGACCCACGTATTTTAATCTTCTCAAACAAGTGTAAAAACTAACCTCCATGTGAGCTTACTAGTTAGACCAGATGGCCCTCCCAGTTGCGATGCCAGGCCCTAGCTCCAACAGCATTATCGCAAGCATTACCCTGAGTGTAATGTGTACGGAAAAGAAAGAAAGAAAGACGAAACAACTTCCCCTGCGCTGACACACAACTGATACATTGTCATAACAAAAATTAAGTTACAAGATACTTTGATGTGTTCCCAAGTGTTCCCTCTGATTCTATGCTGGACAATTTGGAGTATTTTGCAGTTGTCTGTAGAGTTTGTGTGGCATTGACACAAGTTAAAAAAAACTATTGGTATAGAGATTGCTGTGTATTGGATGGATTGTAGAGAAAATGCTGTGAAGGCGCCCTCTGTGCTCCTCCAAGGTCCACTAACAGGTTATTTATAGAACGGCGGTACAGAGGTGCAGCACAGCAAGCTATCACAATATAATTTTTTCAGAATATAGACAACTTTGCTGCCTGATATTGTGTTCACCTGGAGGCGGGCGACCATCCGCCCAGACTAGTTACTGGTGGGTGGGGGAGGGACAGCCTGCACTCGCAGGGTGTGGGCAGGCGAGGCTGTAGATTTCCTGCCCAAAAGTGGACCAATGTTGTTTGTTAGTTGTTTGTGTGTCGCGGACCACATCCACCTCAGTGGATGACTAGAGGTGAGGCGCGGGCAGTCCTGCCCACTGACTATAGTGGGTGGGGGGGGACCCATCCTGCATGACTAGTACCGTGGAGAGGGGACTTCCTGCAGATCAGTGGACTTTAGTTTCGGGTTGGGTGTGGGAGACATCCCCGCACCTGACCTAGAAGAACATGTGGACTGGGCGATACATACTGCCGCCACCGCGAGCAGTTAGATGGGGCCGCGGCCATGGAATTGATAGAGCCCGTATACCCTAGCCGCGCAGCCGCGGAACCAGACCTGACCTCCCTGCCGGCGCCCCGTCATCCGTGGACCTTCCCGGGCGGCCCCCCGGACCCAGCGCCGGAACTATGCGCACACCCACCCCGCAGCAGCATAACAGGGGCTTAAACCCGCACCCTCACCCACCGTACGGCCCTCCCGGAGGTTACCAAACCTCTACCCTCGACACGCTCACTGATTAAGAGCTATGGACACGAACACTGAGCGCCCCAGTCGCGCGCGTGGACATGGCAGAAGCTCACAGCGATGGACCAAGTACCCCCCACGCCCATCCCCTACTAGAACACCTCCCATATACCCCAACACTCAGCCTGGTCAGCACGCAAAGAGCCACAAAAGTATGTTTCTCTCGACTGAGCAGAGATGGCGAATCCACATTGCAAAATCACGACTAACTATTGATGCACTGAACCAGCAGAGGTAGAAGAAGTCAGAGACTGCTCCAAATCAGGGAAATCGATCATTGATCATATATTGATGATTATAGTGTTGTGTTGATATTGTGATAACATGCACACACACATACAACTCTCTTCCCTTCTGCGTCATAATTTTAGATCGAAGATACAACTAATATAATTCATACCTTTCTCAAATGAATTATTCATGCCATCATTGCTATATCAGCTGCCCTCAGATGCAGTAACTTGTCGCAGAGTTTGTTGTGTGTTTTGTGTTCGTGATTGCCCTTTCTGTGAAGTACAAGAGAAGACGCGTAGTATGCGAGAGTGGAAGGAGTGTGTCTTTCAGTTCTACTCAGCACCAGCCGACGACGTATGGCGCTCAGCAACGGCCAGCCTGGTAGTTACACGAACATCCTTCACCACAATACTCACTAACCTCTCCATCACAACCTAATACCTCCTCTACTTTCCTTCGCCAAAAGGGTATTGCTGTGTGAGTTAGAAACGCATTCCACACCCACAGCAACGACCACCACAACAATGACCACCAAAACAACAACCACAACAACAACGACCACCACAACAATGACCACGACCACAACAACAACAACAACAACGACCACCATAATGACCACCACAACAACAACACCACAACAACAACGACCACCACAACAACGACCACCACAACAATGACCACCACAACAACAACCACAACAGCAATGACCACCACAACAACGACCACCACAATGCCGGAGAGGAAGAGAAAGGAATAGCAGAACAGAACAGAAGGGAAGCAAATCGTGAGCGCACTGTCAGGTCTCCCGGCCCCAGTGGGAGGGTAGCTCGACTACTGCGCTATCTGTTTTAATACTCAACCTCTACTCCCCTATTGTACCCATATCCCGCGAAAACACCCAGACATTACCCATGGGCGTTTTATTCCTATTCATAGATGCCGCCCAAAAAGGATTTAGATGCGCATAGGGTTTGCAAACGGCAACCGCTAATGGTGCTTATAGATGGAACAACCAAACTGCCAGAACAGGAAAATAAACACTCACACACCCCCCCCCCCCCCCCCCCCCCTGAGCACCTCCTCATATCAGGTACGGAGGGACGGAGGCGCCACAGTGTTGCAGATTGTTGCGTGTGTGTGTGTGTGTGTGTGTAATGCATTCAGACACACACACACCCCATGCAGTGTGTGTGTGTAAATGCATTATAGACACACACACACACACACACACACACACCCCGAAATGCAACAAACTGCAAACACACACTTGCAGTTTGTTGCATGTGTGTGTGTGTGTGTGTGTGTCTCACTGCATTATAGAGACACACACACACACGGCGATGCGGCTGCTGCTGCGTCACTGTGATTGCGCACGTTTTCAAATGTGTGTGTGTGTGTGTGTGTGTGTGTTTATTGAGACCCCTGCCGCAGGACGCGCGGCTGTGTGTGTGTGTGTGTGCACATTCCCCGCCTCGCCGCATTGCAATCAACAGCCTCGCCTGCAGCCGATGATGGGTGGTGGTGCTGGTGGGTGGTGCTGGTGGTGCTGGTGGGTGGTGCATGATGCTGGGGTATGACTTGTGTGTGTGTGTGTGTCACGTCCTTCTGAACGGACGCTGGCGTCGTCTCCTCCATCGCAGCCCCCCCGCGTCGCTCCATCGCCGGCGCAGAGCTGGGTCACGTGGTCCCAGCAGGCTGGACTCAATGCAGCAAAAAGTCTCCCTGCCTCAGCATCATCATCACCACCACCGCCACCCCCACCACCATCCTCATCCTCCTCACTACTCAGGTGACTGGGAGGAGGATGAGGAGGAGGAAGAGGAGATCTGGCCCCTAATCTAATCTCAAAGGGATGTGTTTAGTTTGTTCGAATCGCAGCGCATGTTCACTTTGTGTCATGTGAGGGGTGTGTGCATGATCATCGTGCCCTGAGATGACCGGACCGGACCGGACCGGACCGGGTACCCTGCCCTGCTGTGCTCGCTGCTCGCTGCTCGCTGCACGGGCAAGTCCAGGGTTCTCCAACTCGCTGATGTCCAGATCGAGTGATGAAATCATCCTCCTGACTCAGCAGAGTGTTCTGTAGCAGCCTTCATCACGTGAGCAGCCTCGACAGCAGTGCACTCACTCGATTAGATGACTAGAGGAATGAGATGCAGATTTAACCAAAGGAGTTGTTCAGGCTTTTCTAATGTTAGCAGAGTGACAGTGGTCTGGGGCGAGCGTCCACCACACCACCCAACACACCACACCACACCACCCAACACACCACACCACCCAACACACCACCCAACACACCACACCACCCAACACACCACACCACCCAACACACCACACACACAACACCCACCCAACACACCACACCACCCAACACACCACTCTCCCCTTCCGCCCCAGGAACCCACAAGTTTCCGGGAGGACTCTCTTCAATTTCGCATAACCTGGTACCGCCCCACCTCATATTCGGCATCCTGCAACAATCCAGTATGGAAGGCTGGTTAGCCTATGACGGGTAAGATCCCACCTTGAAACCCCGGGACAACCTCGGCACCCTGACTAAAAACCCGGACAACCCTAATCTAAACCAAACCAAGGGGCTCACCAGGTCGTCAGCACACGAGGAGGTAGTCTGGTACCGCAGGTCGGCGTCTGTGTCCGTTCGTTCCCAGCCAGGTCCGATCCCCGAGGTTCTGGGTTCCTCCTGGAGGCGTGCTTACCGCCTCCCCCAGCTCCTTATCGACTGGATGTGTCTGGATGCGCCGTGAGTCACTTTTGAGGAAGGCTCTCGGTTGGGTCGTCGTAAATAGTTGGACGTTATGAGGCAGATGTTGGGATTCTTGGTACACCTGTGTGCTTGTCATGGGATCATTACCACGAGACAAGACTCCCTGTTATGCTGTGAGGGAGTGGGAGGGAGGGAGTGGGAGGGAGAGGGAGGGAGACACTATGCTATGCTGTGCTAACTTCTGCGGTAAAGCTCCACGCTCACCGGCCGGGCATTCAAATGAACCGAGCGTCCCGTTAAACCCGGTCAGCCAATGACCTTCCATACCCGCCTGAGAACCTTGACGACTCGCTCTTCCAATGTGTGACCTTACGCTTGTATATACTCTCATTGTGTACATAGAGACGTATATTCTGCATATGCTTCATATTTGTATTCTTGTTTTTAATCAATTCTACTAATTCTACTACACGATTAATAAAGTCGTGTCTTCTATCTACATTCTTCCCTTAGAAGCTAACCAGTTACAGTAAAAAATAATGACTGTGACTCGTGTTGGATGAATGTGTCTGTGGAACGATGACCCCGTCGTAAACCTCGTTGGATAAATATGTCTGTTTGGCTCGACGACATCGTAGTAAATCTGGCGCGACGACGTCGTAGTAAAACCACGTCTTACACAAATGTTGGTTTGTGTCACGTTGCTGGCAAACCAAACATGAATGAATGAAACACTCATTCCGCGCGGGCGGCGAGTCCCGTGGGCGTTGGGAAGAGAAGAGGTTCTTTGTTGGGGTCGGGCCACGCCCCGCCCGGACCGGAGTGGCGTGCGCAGCGGCGTCCAGCGGGCGTGTAAACGGATGTCCGATGAGTCCGATCTCTGACTTTGTCTTTTTATTTACCTCCTGTGTGTTTTCTGCCAAGACGGACGAAGCTTTACTGTGTGTGTGTGTGTCTGTCAGCTCTCATAATATCAACAGAACATTTCTTATCTTCTGGAGGTTCCCAGTGGTCACGGTTCTTGCTGAGAAACAGTGGAGTAGAGGTGTGTGTGTGTGTGTGTGTTTTGTGTGTGTGTGTGTGGTGTATGTGTGTGTGTATGTGTGTGTGTATGTTTATGATTTTTTTTTTTCTTTAATGGGTCTCTAATCAAGCTCGCACCTTCCTCCATCTTGTGTAGAACAGTGTTTATGTAAAACCTCGGCTGGCCCCATTTTCACAGATAAAGACAGAAAGACACCTCTCGCTCTTACCTCCTCTGCGATCTATCAAACAACGAACGTCTGTAGATTTATTACTCACTTATATTCTCTCTGTCTCATGCGACAGTCTCTCCTGTCTCATTGCGGTCAAGTCTCATCAAAATGTCTGTGCTCTCGTGCCACTGAGACAATACCCTCTTATATGACGCTCGTTAATACTTTAATATGAGTTCGGACTGAAATTATAATTCAAAGTTCTGAAGTCCCTGCCAAACCGAACGAACCTAATCGACACGACCATCAAGGCGTAACAGCCCAAGGCCCGGTCGTACCCGTTTTAGGTTGAAGATGATTGGTTGTGGATTAACGAGCGGCCCGATGATGGGCCCGCCCAATGAATGTCTTTCCAAATAAAACCCTGTGATTTATTCCCCTCATTACTGCAGAATCCGCTCCTTGGAGACTCATTTACATTTACAGACCCCTGTGGTCACGTCCTCGCTTACAGGTGGAGGCTCAGGGACAACCCAGCAAACTGTCAAAGTTCTGCATGGCCCAGTTTCTACAAGACAAACTGCACACGTCTGTGTACAAACTCATTCAGATATACGGAGTGGGCAGGAGATTCTCAAGTAATGCCCACAGGTAGACTGTGGGTAGGACTTCATTGGGGATCGAACCCAGAATCTTTCGGCTGCCAGTCAAACCCCCCCGACCCCATTAGACTCTCAGAACCAAACTAAAATGCTCTCTTTTATAACAATGCGTCTCTCCGTGAACCCCCGGCGTTCCCTCCTGTCCGGCGTCGCTGGAGATGGAGAAACGCAGAGAAACACGTCGATTCCCCGCAGCCCTCGGCTGAATTACCAGAAGTGCGAGGAGTGCTCCGCGGCGGTCATCGATCGAGCGACGGCTTCCGCGGCGCACAGGCAGTCTAATTATCGAGTAGCATGTTTGATGGTCTGTGCTCTGATGCTCCCGTACTAGTTCGATCGTTTGACTCCGCGGGCCTCCTATATGACTTGTTGCACTTTACTGCGAGCCAGACGCTACTTCACACCAGCTGAAATCTGCACGGCGAGAGCGTCGTTTGAAAAGGAAAAAGGGGCGGGGGGGGGCCACCCCTAAAAATTTTTTTTGAAGGCAGAAACACCTTAATGAGGCGTTGGTGTTGGTGCCCACGTAGCTCTGATGTATACAATACAGAATACAGTCAACACATTCACAAGAATCAAATGTTCAACAGAGAATTCAGAAATACTTCTTCAGCGCTAGCGGGGACATTCAGAGGAAACACCGCGTAGCTCCGGGAACAAAGTCAGGTCCAGAGGGTTCAGAGTTATTTTTTTGGATTCAAAGCTGAATTGACTGAATTATATGTACGTTTTGTATTGGCACGGGGAAATGGAAACAATTCAATCAAAGGCACCACCTAACCCTACCTGCTCCTGACGTGTTGGTTGTTACCTTGCATGGTTGGCACCGCCGTCGGTGTATGAATGGGTGAATGTGAGGTGATACTGTATAAATGCAATCCATTTACCATTTAGGTTAGGTAACCTAGGTTAGGCAACTTAAGTTAGGTTACATAGGTTAGGTTAACTTAGGTTAGGTAACCTAGGTAGGGTTCAGGGATCATCTTGCTCAAGGGCACCTACAGGTAGACTATGGACATTGGGGTTCAAACCCAGAACCTCACAGCTAGGATTCAAACCACCCGGACCACTAGACTATCCTGCCCTATAAATACGTTGCATTTGCAATTTGTACAGTTTTTCCAAATAGCTTTCAGGACAATATCCCTGTAGTACAATGCTAACACGGCGGTTTATTCTGAACGAGTTGAGTTCATAATAGTTACACTTAACCCTCGGCACCCTTCTCCCGTTGCCATGGCGACGTGGAGGGAGGGGGATGAGAGCATGGCGTTGCCACGGGGACAGAAGACACCGCTGGACCACGAGGGATTCTACGATGTAGAACACGACGAGAATCACCTCCAGACAGGACAGAGGGCGAATGGATTTGATATATAAAACGATCAATAAAAAGAATTCAAACGTTTGTCTCACAATGTAATGAAAACAATGACATCCGGCCCAACAGCACAGCCCCTGTACAGAGGGTGACGCAGCACTAGAACAGCACATCTGTATTCATGACAGCATCTGTACGCCCAGAACACAGCCAGCGGTGTCACGACTGAACTATTCACTCTGAGAGGAAAGATGAAACATTCAATTTTTACACAGCTGAGGACCGACAGAAACACCTTTGAGTTTTGTTTCCTATTCCCAAATACATTTACATTTACATTTACATTGAGGGCATTTGTCAGACGCTTTTATCCAAAGCCACTTACAAAAAGTACATTTGTTGAAAACAACAGCAATATATTGCTGTGGTACATAAAGATAAGAATAGAGCAGGTTTCAAGCATTCATATATATATATATATATATATAATATTCTATTGGAGCGAAGAAAGCCTAGTTTTCAAAACATAAATATTAACATTTTTCTTATAGCGGAGAGAGTTGCCTTGTACACACAAGACCTACACCAACAGTTATGTAATGTAATGTTATTCTTGAGAAGAAGAAAAAGCAGGAAAGCTTGTAGAACGCCACAGAAGATCTCTGTGGAGAGAGACAGCAGAACTCCAGGACGATACGGGGGCCTGATAAGATACTGATGAGATACTGATAAGATACTGATGAGATACTGATGAGATACTGATAAGATACTGATAAGATACTGATGAGATACTGATGAGATACTGATAAGATACTGATAAGATACTGATGAGATACTGATAAGATACTGATAAGATACTGATAAGATACTGATGAGATACTGCTGATGAGATACTGATATACTCCTGATAAGATACTGATAAGATACTGATAAGATACTGATAAGATACTGATACGATACTACTTAAATAAGATATACTGAATTAGGGATACTGATAAAGATAAGGATACTCGCATAACGATTACTGAACTGACGATACTGAAATTAAGATACTGATGAAACTATAAATACTCGATAAGATACTGAAAACGATAATATCTACTGATAATCAGATAACTGATGAGATACTGATAAGAATTCTGATGAGATACTTGATAAGATCTGATGAGATCACTGATACAGATACCTGATAACGATATGATGAGATTACTGCATAAATTCTGATGAATACTACTCACAAATACTGATTAAGATACTGATACAGATTCTGCTTCAGTCATTCTTGAAATATTCGGCACAATGAACATGAAAACGCTATTTAAAGTACACATCGTCATGGTCTGAGAATGTCATGAAACTCTAACCAAGAAGAAAGACAAAAAAAAAAAAAAAGAAACAAGCAAAACAACAACAAAAAAAAACAAAAAAGACAAAAATAAGAAACATAGAAAGACAAACAAGAAGACGATCAAATCAAAGGCCCAAAAATCACCAATACAAATCAACCATTATCATCTCTCACATAATAAAAAAAGAATTCTAAAAGACAACAATCAAATAGAATTAAATCAAACCAGATAAGAGAAGAAAACAAATTATAACCACAAACATATAAAAGACCATGCACTATCCAGCGTTATATCCGACAATGTAATAACGACGCTAGTTCATTCATCATTTATTCATTGTTCAATACTTTAAAGAAGAAAGCACCTTTCAATCTCGCTCATCGGTTCCTAACCGGTCTACTCGCCTGCAATCCTTTCAGTAAGTACCCCTACAGACCGCCACAGTCCAAACCCCGTCTGAGGAGCACGCCGGCCCTCATCCTCCACAGTTTCCTGTCCTGTGATCTGAGCCAGGAAACCACTCACGTGTTCTGACTGACGCACTCTTCCTGCTGTCGTAGTGAAGAGTGAGGAGCACGTGTTACACGTAGCCTGAAAACCACACATCCCCACACACCTACACCTACACAAACACGACCTCACACACACACACACACCACCACACAACAACACCACACACACACACCAACCACACCGCACACGATCACCACTCACACACACAGTCACACCAAATACCACTCCCCACAATACACTCGACACACACGCAATGCACACACACACACACCAGTACACACGAATACACTGCCCAATATCAGCACACACGAACTGACACACAACACACACACCACACACACACACACACACAACACACCACATCACACACCACGACCACGCACACACACACCACAAATACACTCCAATAACACACACAGAAACTGACACACACACACACACCACACAGCACACACACACGGACGAATGACGACTTCCCCAATACCAACACAATGAACTGACACACACAACACCACACACACACACTACACACACATGATACACCCCAAACATACCCAACACACAAAAATAAAACCCACATCACCACACACACGCACACCACACACACACCAACATCACACCACCAATACACTCCCCAAATACACACACATATCTCCTCTCTT
>PIJE02008164.1:5000-11049 GCA_002895965.2 Coryphaenoides rupestris | reverse complement strand
GTTGTTTTGATGGTGTGGATGGTGGTGGGTTGTTGGTGGTGGTGATGTGGTGTGGTGTGGTGGTGGATGGTGGTGATGTTGGGTGGTGGTGGTGAGGGTGGTGTGGTGGTGGTGGAGTGTGGTGGTGGTGGTGGATGGTGGTGGTGGTGGTGGTGGGTGGTGGTGGTGGTGGTGGATGTGTTGTTGGTGGTGTTGGAGGTGTGGTGTTGGTGGTGGATGTGGTGGTGGTGGTGTGGTGGTGGTGGTGGTGTAGGGGGTGGTGGAGGTGTGGGGGTGGTGGTGGTGGAGGGGGTGTGGGTTGTAGGGGTGGTGTAGGTGGTGGTGGTGGTGTAGGGGGTGGTGGAGGTGTAGGTGGTGGTGTTGGAGGTGTAGGGGGTGATGGAGGTGGTGGGGTGTAGGGGGGTGGTGGAGGTGTAGGGGGTGATGGAGGTGGAGGGGTGGTGGTGGTGTAGGGGGTGGTGGAGGTGTAGGGGGTGGTGGAGGTGGAGGGGGTGATGGAGGTGTAGGTGGTGGTGGAGGTGTAGGGGGTGGTGGTTGGAGGAGGGTAGGTGGTGATGGAGGTGAGGAGGGTAAACAGTCGGTAAGAGAGGAGGAGGCTAAACAGTCGGTAAGAGAGGAGGAGGCTAAACAGTCGGTAAGAGAGGAGGAGGGTAAACAGTCGGTCAGAGAGGAGGAGGGTAAACAGTCGGTAAGAGAGGAGGAGGCTAAACAGTCGGTAAGAGAGGAGGAGGCTAAACAGTCGGTAAGAGAGGAGGAGGGTAAACAGTCGGTCAGAGAGGAGGAGGATAAACAGTCGGTAAGAGAGGAGGAGGGTAAACAGTCTGTATAAGAGGTTCTCCTTCGTGCTGCAGAATGTTGTGTTTAGAGGCCAGAGCACCTCCTGCTCTGTTCGGCTCCAAACAAACACTAGTGGGGAGGTGGGAGGCCTCTGTCGAGATGGTGGAGGAGGTGGTGGTGGAGGTGGTGGTGGTGGTGGAGGTGGTGGTGGTGGAGGTGGTGGTGGGTGGGTGATGGGTGGTGGATGGTTGAAGTATAGATAAGATAAGAATAGAACTTTATTAATCCCGAAGGAAATTATTAATATAGAACTTTATTAATCCCGAAGGAAATTATTGTGCCAGGTTGCATAGCAATACAGTACAATAAAACAATAGAGAAATAAACAGTAGAATAATAAATAATAATATAACAGATTTACAAATTTACAGTAAGTCTTGTAGGGTCTCCCTGGGTGCCTCTAGGGTTTGTAGGGTCTCCCTGGGTCCCACTAGGGTTTGTAGGGTCTCCATGGGTGCCTCTAGGGTTTGTAGGGTCTCCCTGGGTCCCACTAGGGTTTGTAGGGTCTCCCTGGGTGTATCTGGGAGCTGACAGCTTGACCTCGTCTAAACACCCTCCAGGCTGCATCCGTTTGCTAGCCTGCAGATCTCTGTCTCCATGACAACAACACCCGGGTCACTTCCTCTGTCTGGCCTCACATTCCTGTCTTCCAAGAGCCTCCTTCCTCTCTCTCTCTTCTTCTGATGTTACATCTCTCTTTGTCTCTCTCTTTGTCTCTCTCTTTGTCTCACACCCTGTCTCTCTCTCTCCTCTCTCCTCCCTCTCTCTCTTTTAATCCCTCTATCCATCTCTCTCTCTTGAACGACATGATGCACACACACACACACACACACCACACACACACACACACACACACACACACACACGCACACACACACACACACGTGTATACACACACACTTGTAAACTGAATGCCAGGACACACACATGCGTCTCCCTCCATTTTGTTTCAGTGTGATTAGTTCTCAACTCTGTCTGACTGCTCGTAAATCACATGCAATCGTGGATGACAGCCATGCGCCCATAATTATCCATTTCATAAATTCACCCCATAAATATCCCAATGACAGACACATAGACATCTCTCTCTCTCTCTCTCCATCTCTCCATCGCTCCATTTCTCCATCTCTCTCTGTCTCTCTGTCTCTCTCAATTCAATTCAATTCAATTTAAAGATCTTTATTGTCATGGGAAACGTACATTTACATTGCCAAAGCGAGTGGTAAATAAAAAGTATACTTATAAAGAACTAAATATATACAGTAAAAGTAAAAAATATATATATATAAAAAAATACAAAAATATAAAAATACAAAAATAAGATACAATAAAAAGGAAAAAAGAAATTAGAAGAAATGAAATATAAATGTTTTTACCAAACAAAATGAAATAAAGATATATATATATAAAATATATATACAGTATATAGTAATAATACAAAAATACCAAAATACAAATTAAAATAATGATGATAATAATAAAGTGGCATTGACAGGTGATTGACAGTCTTTATGGAGGCTGTATTCCGTTGGATGTCCTTCTCCTGTCTCAACAGTTCACAAATCTTGCTGCTGTGTTTGCACATTCCTGTACCTCGCCCAGCAGATATGGAAGTTTTTGGTTGTTTGTTAAGTTTTCAAAATTCTTTTGGGTGTTTGAGATCTGTGGGAAGTATGTATCTCTAATGTCTTGGTATAGGTGGCAGGTTGTTAGGAAGTGTAGCTCGGTTTCCACCTCCTGTTGGGTGCAGTGGGTACAGAGTCTGTCTTCTCTTGGTAGTCAGGTCTGCCGGTGGCGGCCTCTCTCCACGGCGAGGCTGTGCTCACTGAGTCTGTCTAGTCAAGGATGTCCTGAGTTTGGGATCGGTCACAGTGCTCAGGTATTCTGCCGTTGTGTATTGTCTGTTTAGGGCCAAATAACATTCTAATTTACTTAGTTTTTTGGTTGATTCTTTCCAGTGCGTGAGGTAGTTTTCTTTTTGTTTTCTTCTAATTTGTTTTATTCTAATGGGGTTTCTGTTTGGTGGCTCTGCTTGGTTTTGTGAATAGAGTCCCAGAACCAGCTGGCTGAGAGGGCATCGCTCTAGAGTCTCTCTGTGGATGAGGGCTTTGTTATGGAGCGGAGTGGTTATGAAATTTGAATGCCCTCTTTTGAATTTGTATTATTAGTGGGTATAGTCCTAATTCTGCTCTGCATGCATTGTTGGGTGTTCTCCGTTGGGTGCGGAGAATGGATTTGCAGAACTCTGCATGTAACGTTTCAATTTGATGTTTGTCCCATTTAGTAAAATCTTGGTTTGCAAGTGGACCCCAGATCTCCCAACCGTAAAGGGAAATGGGTTCGATAACTGAGTCTAGTATTTTGAGCCATATTTTTATTGGGATGTCTGAGTTGATGTTTCTTTTTATGGCATAAAAAGCCCTTCTTGCCTTGTCTCTCAGGTCGTTTACAGCTTTGTTGAAGTTACCTGTGTTGCTAATGTTTAGGCCAAGGCAGGTATAATTCTTTGTATGCTCTACGGGAGTTGTATCGAGAAAGAATTTATATGTGTATATATATTGTTCTAGAGATTTCGCCAATTCATTGATGTATATGTTGAAGAGGGTTGGGCTCAGGCTGCATCCCTGTCTAACCCCCCGGTTTTGGGGAAAGAAGTCTGTGTGTTGTTTGCCAATCTTAACAGCGCATTTGTTGTTGGTGTACATTGACTTTATGATGTCATAGGTTTTTCCTCCAACACCGCTTTCCAATAGTTTGTACAGCAGACCATCGTGCCAAATAGAATCAAAAGCTTTTTTGAAGTCAACAAAACAAGAGAATCATTTACTTTCGTTTTTGTTTATTTGGTGTCTCTCTCTGTCTCTCTCTCTCTCTCTCTGTCTCTCTGTCTCTATCTGTCTCTCTGTCTGTTCTCTCTCTCTCTCTCTGTCTCTCTCTGTCTGTCTCTGTCTCTCTCTGTCTCTCTCTCTGTCTCTCTGTCTCTCTGTCTCAGTAAAATATGTATGTACACCAAATACACTATAAAATACTATAACTCTATAATCATATCTTTCTACTTATGAAGACAATTATGTGTGTGTGTGTGTGTGTGTGTCCTACTCGTACCTGTATGATGGGAGCTTGTCACCTGTAGATCTGCAGATTGCAGTGAAATACGATCGGATAGACAGACTCTGTGTGGCAGGTCTGACACACGCACACACACACACACACACACCACACACACACACACACACACACACACACACACACACACACACACACACACACACACACACACACACACACACACACACACACACACACACACACACACACACACACACACACACACACACATACACACACACACACAGGTGTTTGGGGTGAAATGAAGCCTAACTGATATAACTGGTTCTTCTTCTCAGTCAAGATGACATAGCTGACCTTTACACACACACACACACACACATACACCCCCCCCCCCCCCCCCCCCACACACACACACACACACACACACACACACACACTGTTTCCTTGTTCTTTTTAATAGCAACATGACACCGTCTTCACCGGCTGAAGGCCTGAAACGTGTTCTATTGGCTGTGAGTCTGTGACATCATTCAGTATAACTAAAACATTTCTAAAATGACATCTATAACTTAGATAATAACATAACATAACTGGACTTACAAACACAGATCTAGATGTCTGCAATTCTGTTTCAATCTTTTAATTCCCATTCTCGATAAAAGATGTCTTACAAATAAATATAGTTTCCCCACAGACTATATATAGTTATAATAATAATAATAATAAATAATAATAATAATAATAATAATAATAATAATAATAATATATGGTTTAGCATTTATGTGCTCCGTGATTAACCTAATCAATGTATTGATTGACAGATTAATGACCTAGCCCAACCAGCTGGGCTGATGGAGGTCACAGTTAGGAGACGGATGAAGGAATATTCTAGAAGAATAACTTTCTTTTCCATCGTCTATTTCTTTATGAAGTTCTATGAAGTTGAAGTTGGAGTTAATGTGAATGGGTTGACCTGCAAGCCTTCACAAAGCAGCACATGAAACACGCTGTGACTGTGGTCACCCACAAGGAACTGACTGGTTATTTATTTCAGTGTTTTGGAGTCGCTAAGATAAGAGAATCAGAGCCTATGTATCCAGAGTATTTAAATATAGCATAGGGAATATGGCATACATATCCAGATTTATTGAATAATCTAAATATGATCAATGTTATAAATGTACACGTAAAGTGATCAATATGATCAATGAGATTGGTGTTGCTGGTTGAGAAGCCTGATGGTCTGGGGTGTGGGGTTTAGAGTCTGGTAGTCTGTGTCTGGATGCTCCGGTAACGTCTAGCAGACGGCAGCAGGGTGAACAGTCCATGGCCTGGGTGGCTGTGGTCCTCAATGGTCTTCTGTGCTTTCCTAAGGCACGCTTTGCATGGCAAACACCCCGAAGGTCCAACACGTAACACCCCGAGGTCCAACACGTAACACCCCTAAGGTTCAACACGTAACACCCCGAAGGTCCAACACGTAACACCCCGAAGGTCCAACACGTAACAACCCGAAGGTCCAACACGTAACACCCCTAAGGTCCAACAGACCTTCAGAATGAGAACTTCTATGGATTTTCACGCAGCCCTGGACAGGGTGTGTGTGTGTGTGTGTGTGTGTGTGTGTGTGTGTGTGTGTGTGTGTGTGTGTGTGTGTTGTGTAAGGTGGGTAACTCCTGCTGTGTGTTCCCAACACCAGGGTTGACCTGCGGTGAGGCCCCAGTGTTCTGCTGGACAGCTGACTCACCAGAGAGTAGTTGAGGCTAACGATACTAACCTGCTAACTTCCCCTTTGGGAGGCAGGGCTGATGCTAGCATAGAGGATATCATGGATGCTAAGGCAGTAAGGCTGCTCTACATGAGCCTTATCTACGGAGGATCTGCGAGGTGGCATCCTGTCTAAGTGTGTGTATATCAGTGTTCACTGTGTGTGTGTGTGTACGTACGAATGTGTGTGTGTCCGTGCGTGCGTGTGTGTGTGTGTGTGTGTGTTCGTGCGTGCATGTGTGTGTGTGTGTGTGCGTGTGTGTGCGTTCGTGCGTGCGTGCGTGTGTGTGTGTGTGCGTTCGTGCGTGCGTGTGTGTGTGTGTGTGCATTCGTGCGTGCGTGTGTGTGTGTGTGAGATATGTGTTTACATGTT
>PIJE02008162.1:0-11050 GCA_002895965.2 Coryphaenoides rupestris | reverse complement strand
ATTCCGGTCTACATTGAGTCTGAAAGAACACCACACAAGTGTGATGAGCCACTGCAAGCTGTTTCAGTAACTACAGCTTATTACATCACAAGTGGGCGTGTACACCCAGATGTATGCTGGATAGATCAGCCTACTAGTTACTACAGTCGACTGGGTAGGCTGGCAGGCAGATTTATCCTGAGGGTGAATCCCACAGAATCGGTGTCAGGGCAGCATTGTAATATCAAGTGTTCCTTGGGATCTTGTGGACTCGCTGTCAATGAGCCGACTACTCTTTGCTTAGAACTGGCAGGACTTGGTATTGAGATGTTCAGTGTTGGTGTCTTTGTCATCTGATTAGTAGTCTTGACTCTAATGGTGTGTACTACTACTTATAACCCATGGTGACTTCAACTGTGCCAGTGTATTTGTGTTGTGTTTTCGCTGTGAATGTCGGAGCGCTACCTCGGGACGATTGGGCTGAATTGTGTCTGTTGGCAGCAAACTGAACACTTAGGAGCGCAGGGCTCAACACCAGAGCTTCTCAAGGCCTCGCTGAGGGATGCAGCAATACCATGCTAATGTAGTTTCACTCAATACAAGTCCTAAGTGAACTGTGTGCACAAATTAATTCTGATTTTTAACGTCCATAAAAAAAGATGAAAGATGTAACAATACTTCCCGTATCCAAAAATCATAAGAGTGCGACTTGGTGTTGAAATTCTGGCATCGGTGCATTCCTCACCCACATGTATGCTCTCTACGAGCTGTCATTTGATTTTGTCAAAACTCAATGAATGATATACATAATACATAATCATGGCACTAATAATTCTGTGATGGGTGTGTTTTTGTCGAGCCTGTATCAACAGTCCGCGGTTTAATCTTTTCCTTCTGATCACGGCTCTAACTGATCTCACTTTAACTGTATTAACACAACAGATTCACTTTAAATCCAATCTTCTGATCTCTCTGATGTCTGAACAAACTTACTTTACTGTGTGTTTTTGAAGGCAAATCAAACAAATGAATCAAAGCATGGCGAGCAATAGGCCTAACCTGGCTCTAATTTCAACCAATCGGGCATTAGAATTAAATGAGTGTTTGCCCTGGGCACAAATTTCGTTGTTTGTTTAATCTTTTAAACAGTCGATAATTAATTTCACGCTAACATCTATTCAAACTCTTAAGGGGACACATCGTCGACCACTAACACTCATGGCATTCCGTCCTCTTTAATTTGTCTCTAATGCCACATTTTATATGTGGTCGCGGGAAGGCATAGAAATCTATAGTAAGAAACGCTTAATACAATGGTGATCCGTATGTGACCCCATGAGGCTTCGGTGCCACAAATCTCCTCCTGATCGTGTCGTATCATAGTTTTAATCCTTACCTTAAGACCGGTGGACCCTCCCCTGGATCCGGAAAACACATACCCAAACAACTAACAGTCGATAATTAATTTCACGCTAACATCTCATCCCCGTCTCTTCCTCAATCTCATTATATCCCTTTCCCCCTCCGTCTTGCCTTAGACGAGGCGGGGAAAGAAGAGGAGTCTGCCAAGCAGTTGGTGGATAACAGCCAATCAGAGCAGTCTCTGCACCAGGAGGAGGTGGAGGTGGAGGAGGTATAGAATGGCTCCACATGTATATAAGAGGCAAGTAAGCGGCCCAGAAAAGAAAGAACATTATCAGTGGACCCCAAATAAGAGTTACGAGGCCCAGTAATAGTCATGCCACGAGGGTCTGAGGAATAGCAGATCCTGTGAGTAGGACACAAAGAGTGGTGTGAAGAAGCCTACTACGTCATGTCACTATGTGGGTACGTGCCTTCAACCTTCAGCCCTAGTCAGTAGCCCACAATCTGTCCTAAGAAACAAGTTACAACGTTACTAGCCGATCTGTACTATATGCCAGTTGGAGCACCTTCTTCTCTCCAGGTTACTATTGAATGATGGTATGATAAGAAATACAAGGATCCTGGTACCGCGTCTGTTGTATGTTTGTAGGCTAGTTTTATGCAGATGACCAAAGACTGACTCTTGTGTGTGCCTGTTTGAAGAGTCAGAACCGGTGAGTTCCTTATCCCACTGTGTTGTCTTGTAGTCCACGACCACGGTCGGCTGCCATCGCTCCAATCTCGGGAGATTAAGACTGTCGTTGCTAACTGTGTTCTGACGGCGATAAAACAACGAGACTTCAGACACTTAAATACCTTTCTCCTGCTCTTACCGAGGTATTTGCGTCGGTCCCCTGGACTGTCTCGTCAAATGCCTCCTCTGTTGTGGCTTTCGACGGTTACTAGTGTAACTTACGCAAACACAGCTTTATGGATCCTTACACTAACGTTGAGACGAGAACACTTGGGACTTGGGCCGACGTCATTTAAGAAGTCTGTCTGATATATAACGACCACATTTTAAGCCTGCTGGGTTTTATTTTACGCTTAACCACAGGGTGCCATTTAAGTTGTCATAACAAATATGGGTACGGAGGTGTCAGACGAGAAACTGTGGTGATTTTGGTTGCTATGGTTTCTGGCAATCGGACAGCGTTCTTTATCGATTGTAGAATTGACTTGATATAAACTGCACTCGGTGCACATAGGATTTGGGTTGGTCATAGGTATTATGTCACTCTATTATATAGTTAGCCTCCAATTGCACTGCTTTATCTTACGAATTGAATGGATTCTTTGATTGGAATTCATGAATCGGATATTTGATACATTTTTCCGTTTTTAAAGTGGGTTCGAGTAGTTGCTACGTTTGACGCAAAGTGTTTTTCACTCCAACAGTAAATGTTGTATGAATTATTTATGTAATTAGTATAGAAATGGTTCGAATATGTAGCAATTCTTTTGATTATTTGGTTCTGTTACATGGGCTTTTTCAGTTCTGTTGAGAAGATGTATCATCGGTGCTGAGAAAATAAACCAGGCGCCAAAGGGGCTAAACAGTTCATCGTCTCCGTCCAAGTGTTTCTCTCAACGTAGGATAAAGCTGCCATTCTTAACGTCAACAGGTTATGGGCCCAGGAGTCATTCGGGGAGAAGTTTAATGTTTTATCGCCGTCAGAAAGACTAGGAAGAACTTTAGTCTTCACAATGTGTGTAGAGGGAGATTAATATATTTTACCTATTAAGAATAATATTATTTTATTAATTAGGAGTCATGGCAAGAACGGGTATACATCAGGAATGTATTGCTAGTCAGGAATGTATCGCTAGTTTCAATGCCAATATGCAAAACCCCATCATGATGATCATGATGGTCATGATAACAGAAGTAAATACCGCTAGTTTTGACTTCCTGTGGACAAACTCGCAAATATACGTGAAGGACACACTGAGTGCTATACTATGTGAGTAAGTCCTTTTCTGTTAATTTATTTCTCGTATTCAGAATGTAGTATCCTGATGTCTGCTTTTTTGATCCCCTTCATCTCCATGGTAAGTCTTGGCTATAGATTACAATATGAATCCATATTTACTTAATCCATGTCACTGCTAGCTAACTGACATCACTGCATTGCTTTTCATCTAAAATGTGTGGTCTAAATGTTTAGGATCTTTAAGGTCCTTTATCCATCCCGGTTCAGAAGGTCGTTGTAGGTCGTTTTCAGACATTTTATGACATCATAATTTTATTCATTTTGAAATGTCATATTTAATTCAAGCCATTTTAAGTGTTTTTAGTCTCTTAAGTTACAAGCTTCTCTGAGGCTAAATGCGGCACCCAGGAATACTGCATGTAAAGAGTTTGCTGTTGAAAGCAGTGTCTCCTTGGTGTGTGAGAGGATAGCATCGGGTTCAACATTGTACAATGTTTTAGGTAGTGAGCATTACTTGACTAAGTTAATACACACACTGTTTTAGCACATGTCCAATATTTACATTTTGAAAGTGTTGTGTTGTGGTTGTTTTCAAGGATTTGTTTTGTGTGTGTTTTGTGTGGCACCTTGTGCAGTCCTTCCGTGTGCCTTGGCTGCTATGATAAGTGTTTACATTGTATTATGCACACTGAAGGTGAGAATAGTGACGAGTGCAACGCTTGTCACGATATACAGACGTGGCATGAGATACTGGGCCACTGTAACTATTAGGGGTCGACTGATATGGTTTTGGGCCGATACTGTTATAATGTGAGCATTATATATATCTGAGTTAATTGCTAATTAGAAATAGTAACATGCAATAGTTAGTTTTCCCACCAGGGGGAGTATCTGGAGTTGTGGGTATGTGTTTCCGGATCCGGGGGAGGGGCTCCCCGCGGTTCAGCTGATTAGAGCAGTGGAAGCCTCTGGTCACTCGTATGTAATGCGTTCTATGATTTCTTCCGCCACATAAAGTGCAAGCAAAGGACAATATGTTGTCACGTGGTCTTATTTGGAAGTAGAAGTTACTACAGATACCGATACCGATTATTAGTAATTAGGGGTCGATAATCGGCCGATAATCGGATCTGATATATATATATATATAAGGCGGCTCTGATGCAGTCGCCTCTCTCTGGCTAATTGCGCAGATTAACCTTAAAGGCAATGTTGCTGTTTAAATTAAAATTCAACATGTCACTTAATTGCGTTAAATGCTCTCAAATATTAATTGATTTTGTGTGTTGAGTTTCAAGCATATGATTGCTTTTGCCAAGCTTATGCCAGGTTTGATATTTCTGCCAATGCTGGATTTAACGTGTTTACCACCTAATAAACAACTTAAACATTAACATTTATGTCATCATTTGGTTATTGGTTATTGCTGAGGCCTTTTGTGGGAATGTGCATCATTCTGTAATAGTGCCCAACTACACCACCGCTGTAATTCTTGCTTTGGCCTTAACATGGACAAATGGCTGAGTGATCACATGACACAGGAGGCAGCTGAATGCCATCAATCTGTAGAAATGCACATGCTGTGGGATTGACACATTATTATATCTATAAAGGCACGTCTCTTTAATAAATATCTGATCAAAGGAAAAACATACAAACACATAACACAATATCTTGGCCACGCCTCGATGTTCAAAATTCACAAGTAAAAAATGTATACAGGCTTGTATGTCGAAATTACACAAAGTAATATACAGTATACTGTTCTGGAGATTAGTTAGAGTTTTAATAGTAGCAGACATGTCATTATACATAAATGGGAAAATTATGAGTACAATATTTTAACACAAATCTAACCAGATCACCCAAAGGCTTAACATGGCTTAAGTCTTTGGATATACGGCATATTTGCGTATTTCTGACCTGGGAATATTCATCAACAAAATGAACATCCTAATCCACAGTGTAATGTGGATTAGGATCAGGGGGTGGGGTGGTGGGAGGGGATTCTGCCCAGGAGTTTGGACCAAACATCCACATCTGCAGACGTACTGCTTTGGCGTGGTGTGTCCACACTGGTTCAGAAGCAGGCACCAGACAGCCATCTCTTCTCTCTGATCTCAGCCTACAGCGTCTCTCTCTACAGCACGTTGAGCTCGATGAGTCTCCCGGCGAAGACGCCCAGCGTGCCGACGATGCACACCGCCATGAAGACGCACAGCAGGATGTGGTCCAACACCATGGCAACAAACTTCCACTCCTCCGCTGCCTGGAAACGGATTGGGTCCGGGTCAACGGTGGGACAACCGCAGACACGCATGCAAGGCGGCTGAGTTTCGTGCGCATACGTATGAATACAAGAATCTGGTTTGTTTAACACAAGGCTGACTGACTCAATTTTTTTGGAGTGACTCAAAGTCTTTGTTACATGTTAAAATTTAATTGTTATCACAAGTGGGATTGTCTACCTAGATGTATGCTGACTAGATCGCTTTGCCAGTTGGTAGTGTCCACTGGGTAGGCTGCTAGTCTGATCTACTCGGCATAAATCTCGGTCACTTTGTCACAATCTTAGTCAATTTTAGTCGTGTGACAATTTTGAAATACCTTGTCATGGCTAATGGACACCTGTTGGTATAACAGGGCCCCTTTAATCCTCATTTCTGTTTGTATCACACGTTAGCCATCGCTGTCTGTCAGCGTGCTCAAAGCTAGCGATATAACAGGATGTAAAAAAAGTGACACATAAAATGGGCTGAAAGCAATGTTACCGGATATATATATATAGAGAGATTCAAGAATTGTAACCGGATAGGGTAACAATTGAGCTTTTATTACTATAGAAGAGTTCGAGAATGTACAGCATCGAACACATGCCTGCATCTAGAATATGAACCGGTCCGATGAAGTGAAAGAAAAAGTGGGGATGCACAGTAGAATGTGCAACAGAACAATACATATATCACAAATATCACAAGTTAAAGGAAAGATTTAGAATATCCACACTATTTACAGTCTTTTAGAAATATGAATAAAATAGGCAAGTAAACGGCAAATAGTAATATGCAGTATATGGCGTGTATATATATATGAGTTATTAGTGCAACGCTGTCAGGGACATTGTCTTACGTTGTTGGACTCCTCGTCTGACCTCATGGTCTCCGCGATGTAGTTGACCCCCTCTATGGCGCTGCGCACCTCAGGGTTTTTGGTGATGGGGGAGTTGAAGGTCACGTTGGTCGGGGTCGGCTTCCCTTTAAATAGGGAAGGGTCAGGGGTTATGGCGGTCTAGGATTGTTATTACACCGCAGTGTCAGCATGGTGAGGAGGATGTTGTGTGTGTGTGTGTGTGTGTGTGTGTGTGTGTGTGTTTCAGGATGTGTGTGTGTGTGTGTGTGTGTGTGTGTGTGTGTGTGTGTGTGTGTGTGTGTGTGTGTGTGTGTGTGTGTGTGTGTGTGTGTGTAACGGATGGGTTTGGTGTAAACCTGAGATGTCTGAGATGTCCATCTCAATAGGGAAGAGCCTCTTCTGACGGATCTCCTGGCTCGGTCTCTTCATGGTGGAGAAGAACATCATGTTGGGGATGGTCTGAATGAATATCTGAGACACACACACACACACACACACACACACACACACACACACACACACACACACACACACACAGAAGAACATCATATTGGGGATGCTTTGAATGCCCTGACACAGAGAGAGAGGGGGGAGGGGGGGGGAGCACACAGTTACATGTGCAGAGGGAACAGACAACCAGATGGAGAGAGAAACTAGCATTGTGTGTGTATGTGTGTCAGTGTTTGGGGTTTAAACTTGTTTATGTGTGTATGGGGGGTATATTTGCGTGTCTGTGTGCGTGTGTGCGTGTGTGTGTGTGTGTGTGTGTGTGTGTGTGTGTGTGTGTGTGTTCGTTCCACTATGGTACTGCTGCTGCTGTGCTGACCTTGCGGACCCAGGTGGGCATGGTGTGTGTGCTGGGCGAGCGGTGGTGCGTGTTGATGACGATGACCGTGATGATGATGGAGGCGATGACAAAGACCATGGTGAAGAGCATGTACTTCCCGATGAGTGGCACGGCGCTGGAGGTGGAGGGGATGAGCTCCACGATCACCAGCAGGAACACCGTCAGGGACAGCAGCACGGAGATGGACAGAGTCATCTTCTCACCTGAGAGAGAGAGACAGAGAGAGACAGAGAGAGAGAGACAGAGGACATCCTTACCTGTATTTATACATTTGATTGCAATATTGCAGCTTTGTTTACATATTTATAGAATATCTGCACATTGTACATTTGTAAATCGACAATTGTAAATTAGATTTGTTTTGTTTTTGTCTTTATTTACCACTCGCTGCCAATGTAAATGTATGTTTCCCATGCCAATAAAGCTCTTTAAATTGAATTGAATTGAGACAGAGAGAGAGAGAGAGAGACAGAGAGAGAGAGAGAGAGAGAGAGACAGGGAGAGGGAGAGAAAGAGAAGACGGAGAGAGATAGAGACAGACAGAGAGAGAGAGAGAGAGAGAGAAAGACAGAGAGAGGAGACAGAGCGAGAGACAGAAAGACAGAGTCAGAGAGAGTGAGACAGAGAGAGAGGAATTTACAAGGTGTCCTACAGGGAATATAAATCGGTAAAACCCACAAAGGTACACTATATAACACTCAATATACTTAAAACGTCTAATAGCATAATTCAATGATAAAATGTCTCCCTCAGATCCCAGAGTGTCACAAAATTCAAGGGAAAAAATGATTTAAAACCAAAAAATGTGGTATTAAAATAAATACCTCATTGCACCGGAGGCAATGTGACGCAGCAGAGCAATCTCGTGGGTGTTTTTACATTGCACATTCAAATAAATCAAATCAATGTGCATTCATGATCCTGCAGTTAAAACGATCTAGTTCATTAATTTAGTCCCAGTTAATATAGCCTACACGTCCAAACCCTGCAGAACCAACTGCATTATCACTTCATCTCTGTGGAATAATGCTAACACGGCACACAACCACACGCTACAATGACGGCGTCTGTGGAGCAAGTAAAAGTGTCACTCGGCCTATGTGACGAATCCCGTGTACTTCTGCCATAATATTTGTGTGAAAAAATGTCTAACTGCCACAATTAGTGATACCGTGTTTGTTTTGTTGTTGAAATTGGCACACTTGAACACAACTTCTCATATTATAGTCTCATTCACTTTGTGTACATTTTACATTATACTATACATATATTATACTCACTTTTTTGAGTGACAGAACGAGACAGAGAGATTGAAATGAGGAATAATATTTATGTTGAGACTTATATAGTGCGAGCCTATTGAGACCATTCCAATCTCGCAAGTTCACTTTCTGTTTCCCTCTGAAGATTGGTCTGGGCCAAGCTATCCGTTTGTGCGTTTGTGAATCAGTGTCCTATGAGGACGCTGAGAACTACTGGCTGCTACGTGGCATGGCAAAAGACAGAAGGTAAATGGATTGCATTTATATATCGCTTTTATCCAAAGCACTTTACAGTATTGCCTCACATTCACCCATTCATACACCAACGGTGGTGCCAACCACGCAAGGTAACAACCAACACAGGAGCAGTTAGAGTGCCTTGCTCAGGGACACCTCGACACTTAGCTAGGCTGATCCCGAGGATCGAACCAGCAACCTTCCGGTCGGCAGACAACTGATCTTGCCTCCTGAGCTACTGTCGCCCCTAAATGGCTCATCCAAACACCATGCACCACCCCCCCCCCCACCCCCCACCCACCCACCACCCCCCCCCACCCCCCCACACCCACACCCCCACCCCACCCCCCCCCACCCCCACACCCCCCCACCACCTGCAAAGTATGTTTTTTCAAGCCTTTTCTAAACAGTTTCAAAGGACGACTTCCCGGATGGTTCTGTGGAACAAACCCATCTGAGGCGCTTTTGCCAAACCAATGAATGTCCTGAATGGTGTCCCTACCCGAGTCGGTGGGGAGGTAGAAGACCAGGCCGGTGAGGAAGGAGAACAGCATGCACGGTATGATGACGTTGACGATGAAGTAGAGAGGCAGCCGCAGCATGAGGAAGTGGTAGGTGATGTCCAGGAAGGGGCTGTTAGGGCAGCAGGTGTAGTAGACCCAATGCTTCCAGCCACGGTAGTCCTTCAGAACCCACTCGCCCGACTCCATGAAGTTGCTCAGGTCTGGTCGATCACTTTCCTGAGGAAAATGTAATTTGTAATAATCGTGGCGATAGGCTTAAAAATGATATTTACATTTACATTGAGGGCATTTGGCAGATGCTTTTATCCAAAGCGACTTACAAAGAGTACATTCATTGAAGGTGACAGCAATATATCGCTTTGGTACATAAAGATAAGAGAAGAGCTGTTTTCGAGCATTCATAGTTACGAGGCTAATAGAGTTTCATAAGTTGCCTGCATAATAGCTGGGATAAGAGCAGACATTCCATTCTGAGCACATGACCAACATCTAAGAACATACAATATGCTAAGCAAGGCTAAGTACTATTAATTAACTACTCATGATATAAAATTGTATTTGTTACTTGGTATATATATATAGTATATAAAGTTATAGATGTGGATATCTAGAATCATCATCAACAGGAGGGCAGGTGAAACAGACAAGACAAGAAATGTATAAACAGAGTCGGCAAATTTGAACAGACGAGTTTTGAGAAAAGATTTAAAATGCCACTGCTACAAAACTATGGGTTGCTTGTGTTGTGCATAAGGAATTGCACTGTATCATGCGTTCTATTTATTATTATCATGTTCATCCACCCGTGCACGCATTCCCGCACCATTGTCAACCATGTAAGCAAAGATGTTGTGATAAGATTTAGAATACTTACTTAGAATATGTGAAGCCAACACCAGGGGTACAATTGAGCATAGACCTTGAACCATGAAGGTGAAAAATCCTATTTTTTTAAAATGTTGTTAATCTCCTCATGCATATTGATGAGTGCACTGCTGTCCATGCCAGTATAGCTGCCAACTACCTGTCATGTACAAGCTAAGTTCACTTATTTAGCCCCGCTGTCATTTTGAAATATATAGTGTAGAGGCCTACAGCGTACTTTATTCAAATGATGTCTATTTATTCTGCATTCTGAGGGTCTGTGAGGGTCTGTGAGGGTCTGTGAGGGTCCGTGTGACATAAATCTCGTCACCCACCCATGACCACGAGGCTGCCGTCCACGCACAGCCAAAATGTGTGACCGCGCGGACCGTGTGAATAGACCAGATCAGTTTACCAGTTGGTCCAGTCCAACTGGGTAGGCTGGCAGATGTACACTCCCACTTGTGATGTCACTATGTCACCCTGACAGTTTTAGTCACATGACTTTTGGTGATTTTGAAACGGTTTCTAATGAATAGTAGCACTTACAACTGGTGGTATAATAGGGCCCCTTTAATAGACCAGTAAATTACTTTTAAGCATGACCTATGTGTGTGTGCGTGTGTGTGTGTGTGTGTGTGTGTGTGTTACCACTCTTACTGGGTTTATGACCACCAGCGTGCCGTCGTACGTCCAGGTCCCCAGTTTCATGCTGCAGTTCTGCAGGTCGAAGGGGAAGTGGAGCACGATGATTTCACAGTAGCTCTTGAAGATGGCGGGCGGGTTCCAGGTGATCTGACCCGTGTGCTCCAGCAGCACCTTGGTCTCATGGATGATGGCAAAGTCCCCGTCAGCACTGTGAAGGGGGAG
>PIJE02008160.1:10000-11054 GCA_002895965.2 Coryphaenoides rupestris | reverse complement strand
ACACTCGAGGAGCACGAGCAAGCTAGCACGAACCATCTGCTCCATGTCATGATCTTTTTACCAACATTTACAATAATAAATGGGACTTTCAACACCACTACTGCCTGTGTCCATGGAGGATCCCCGGACAAATCCTCTTGATGTGGTATTGTGGCAACCAGAAATGCTACAGTCATGTCTGTCTTTGTATTTTCTTTATTTTCTTATGTTCTTAAATCTCCTACGGAGAGCCCTCACCTCATAGTAGACGGTCACCGTTCCATATGTCCCCTTTCTCTCGGACCAGGGTCAGAGGCACAAGATGGCTGCCATTCCGTGGTTCATCGACAATTAATCTCCTCCGTCTGGGAGGAGCAGACAGCCAGCATTTTCAAAATAATGACAATAGGAGAGAAGAAGAGAGCGTGCAGTTTGATAAAAACGAAATAAAGGGTTAGGCTTCGGGTGAAATTGCTAATGGTCAGCCAAAAAAAGAGAAACAAAAAATAAATAATAATCACTTCAAATTTGATATCGTTAGGCTGGCCTGTAAAACAAAACCCCCACAATGTTACCTGATAAAAGGTTTATATTTATTTTTGTATTTATTTATTTACCAGTGACAGTGCACATTAATCAACATTTCAGTTTCTACATCAATGTAAATGTGCCAGAGTTAGCTAATGAGCTTATCTTCGTCTGTAGTCCCTGTGCAGGTTATTCCATGTAAGTAAAGACAAGGCAAACAGAGAGACCAGGCCATCTGAAGTAGAGAGAATGGGCGCTCGAGCACAAACACCGCAGGCCAATGGTTCTTTATTGATCCTCGGTAAGTCAAATCATTTGGCAACGAGAAGAATCCCTCCGGCAATACACTGAGGTCAGCTGATCCCCAAATACCCAGCCGTTGCCATAGTAACCCCCCGAAAATTCCCATGCGTACGTTTCTCACGCCTAGTGAGAACAGATTATGTTGGACGTAATCTTACGAAGAGCATATAAGTTGGTATTTATATTTAAATTTAACGTAATTATGTCACAAAATTGTCCACACAGTAAAAAAAAAGAAAAGGTT
>PIJE02008160.1:0-5000 GCA_002895965.2 Coryphaenoides rupestris | reverse complement strand
ACACACACACAGAATCTCTCTATTGGTTGGACTTGGGTTCAGGCTACGAGATGCTTAGGAGTGGGAATGAAAGTAGAACAGTAAAACTTTGTGAACTTGCTCCAGAGAGGAAAATGTCACAGAGGATGGAATGACAGTTCACCACACACACACACACAGACCACACACACACACACAGACACACACAAAACGACACACAGGACACACACACACAGACACGGACACACACACACACACACACAGCCATTGACACACACACACACACAGAGAGACCCACAAAGGCCAGACAGCACCCATACCTGTAGTTTGAGGTTAAAGGTGAAGGTCTCGTCAGCCTCGGGCAGGTCGTCGTCCCTCACGGCGATGAAGATGGTCTTCTGGGACTCTGAGGACAGCAGGAAGGCCGCGGCCGTGGTGGCCACAAAGTCCCCGGTGTCATCTCCCTCCAGCTGGGGGGGGGGGGGAAGAAGAAGAAGAGGAGAAGAGGAGGGGAGGAGGGCATTAACAACACCATGCTTGCATCACTTCCTGTACATCCAGTAGCTCGACGACTCAGTGTGTGTGTGCCAGTCTGGCTTCATGTGCTTCATAAACTGCGTGGAGTTTTCCTCCTGCACAGCATAGCACAGAGTGTGGGTTTGACCGTTTTTTCTGGCAACATTTAGTTTTTCTACTTTTCAACGACACTTTTCAAGTGTAAATCTGCCTGTGGTTGTGTCGTCCGGCTCGGACAGGTATGCTTCTGTCCCAGGTATTTCTGTCTCTCTCTCTCTCTCCCTCTCTTTCTCTGTCTCTGTCTCTGTCTCTCTCTTTTTCTCTCTTTCTCTCTCTCTTCTGTCTCTCTCTGGATTTCTGTCTCTCTGTCTCTCTCACATTCTGTCTGTCTCTGTCTGTCTCATTCTCTGTCTCTGTCTCTGTCTCTCTCTTTTTCTCTCTTTCTCTCTCTCCTCTCTCTCTCTCTCTCTCTCTCTCTCTCTCTCTCTCTCTCGCGCTCTGTGCTATGGCTGCTGTCTGCCCTCAAGGATCCCGGGGCATCCTGGCACCCATGACGGGGCGATCCTGTAAAACCATCAGGGAGTGGAGGAAATCCCCCTGGACCGCAGAGCTGCTGCCGCTGCGCGTAACAGACGACCACTGGAAGCAGCTGGTCGGGGCTCCCACTTGCAGGAGGAAAACAGCATCCAAAAAAGCTGATATGTTGGGAAAAAGTGGCAGAAATAAACGCTGAAACTGAGGAACTCGTCGCGCTATGGTGGTGGTGGGGTGGTGGCCCTGCTAAAGGAACACCGGAACTAAACAGCAGACCTGACAGACGGTAGAAAGGTTCTGTTGTTGTCTGCATCACAGTATGGATCTGAGTTAATATGATGGAGGTTTGATAGTGGCATCATCAACTCCATTCAATGTCATGTCTTCACCATTTGCAATAAACCGGACTTTACACCACCACTACTGCCCGGTCCTTGGAGGAACCCCGAACAAAGCACTTTAAATGGCAGTGTAGCAATACTCCCTGCCACAATAGTTTGGAAGTAGTTCCTGGCATACAAGTGTCATAAGCCTGAGCCATTCATTGAGAGCTTAGCGTATGTGCAAATCAGTTTAATTTGTGTCTCCAATTACAGCCCTTGGTTCGGAGACCACCCGAGTTGCCATCCTGCATTGCATCCCCATAGAATATCGTGGATAAATATGGTGATCCAAAAACCGTACCAAGACGAGCGCTGTCACGTTGACGGGGTCGCCCACCCTTCCACAACCAAGCGGACCACCGCTCCGCTGCTCTCGCCGACCACGAACTGGGTCTGCCCCCAGGAACTCAGCTCGGCCGACTCGGACGCGGCGCCGGGGACGGACAGCGCCAGGATCGCCCCGGCCAGCAGGAGCAGGGGCAGCAACGGGGCATTCCTGGGGGGAGAGATCAGACACGGTAATGACGCCTGCGGACGGAGCAAGATAGTAAATGTTGGTTTTTGAGAAAACATTAAATAAAAACTCTAATTATAATGTGTAAATTATAGACAGGGATTGGCAATAGGACTATTGCACCCCCGTGACATCTTGGGCAAATGTAAATCTCTTTATCCTGCAATGGAAAATTACAAAATGTGTACTCGGTCGGATTCACTGCCCTGTGTGCTGTAGACTCTCTCTGTGGTAGCCATCACGTCTGCATTTCTTGTTGTTTTAAATACAAAGGATTATGTTTTCAGATGGTTTAATAATGAATTAGCGTGCAGTGGACACGGAAACGTACCTTAACGTACAGTATTCATATGGAGGAGACGCAGAGCCACGATGAGGCCTGATATGATGTCAGAGGTGACGGTGCAGAGAGTGACAACAGTGTTATTAAGGCCCAGCCTGTAAAAAAGCACTGCAGCCAAGTCTGGCGTCCTGCCGGTCATTGTGGTGCAACTTATTACGGAGGAAATTGTTCCATTCTCCAGCTTGTGTTGGTTCCTCCCCCCTGTGTCATAACTGTGGACACAGGGGATAACGTTCGTGAACCATTTCATTGCAAATGTGTGCACGGCCCCGGGAACGGTTGAAGTACAGAAATAAATACAAATGCGCGCTTGCTGTTCATCCCTACAGGTAGGCGGTATTGCAGTCGTATGGTCATCTAACCTGGGTGATTTTGAAGATGATATTACGTTTATTCTCTAACTTTTTTCTATATTTTCATTGTTTCTTTGTATTGCCTGTTCGTTTTATATGCTGCTGTTTCCATATGCCTATATGTTTATATTTCTCATTCCTGCTAGTCTACTTTTGCTGTAAATACTGTAAATTATTGTGGATATTCTGATCCCTCCAATTCGTGTTATTTGTATTGTATTGTTCTTTTGCACATTCCGCTGGGCATCGCCACTTTTGCATGTCACCGCACATCCTGTATGTGTATGTGACAAATAAACTTGAATTCTTGAACCTTGGAATCTAATTTATGCTGATGATGACCATCCATCCTTAAAGCTCATCTGTAAGTACCTGTTGGCTAAAAGAGTCTGCTAAATCAGATACACGGTACTTGTAATTCGAATATGCAACCACGAGGCTGTGTCGATGGTAAACTAACCAGGGCCCTCTAATGGACCGTCTCTGACTCTGACGGTGACTTCACATCGCCGTGGCTCGCGCTCATCTTTATCTCCTCGTATGCCCCCGTTCTCAACGTTTCTTTCCTGACAAGCGTCTCCTCTCATCAGCTAATCAACCCCCCCCCCTCGTCTCCCTCCGTCCCTTTACCCAGAATGCTTTCTTAGCGTGGTGCGGCACAGCAAGGAGTCTCTGAGACAGTTGTCATGGCCACACAACATGAAAACACAAAACTATCACAGCAGGACACGGTCGGGGTGGGGCTTTCTCCCTTAATGTGGCAGCCATTTGCCACTAAAGCCCAACCGCCTCCGTGCCACCTCCTCCTCCTCTCCTCGTCCATCACCAATTCCATTTGTGATGTCAGTTGCCCTCATCAGGGCACTTTTAGTATATTCTTAATTTGGCTAAAATTACAAGGCAGGAAAAGAGAGCACGTCGGCGGCGACTTCCGGGTGAAATGTCATGCCGGCGCGGTTTCTTTTTTTTCACTTTCTCTCTTTTTTCATTCAAGGAGAGAACGGGCGGAGGGAAGGAAAGTTGGACATTTTCACGAACATGTTCACTGCTGTTGGAGCGATCTGGTTATTCTGGGCATCGCGGAGGTACGCGTGCCATCCCATCAGGCCGGCGAGCGGGCGGGCGGCGAGGGGGGACAAAACAAAAACCGTGGCGGTGTTTATGGGGCCGCATGGGTGTCACCTAAACAAATGAGGAAAGGTAGCGCGAAAAAGAAGGAAGAAGCGTTCCACGCGTGTGCGAAAGTGGGTCGAGTGCGTTTTAGTGGTGGTGCGTCTTTAGTGTGTGCTTTAGTGTTGCTTTAGTGTGTGCTTTGTGTGTGTGTATACATGCCAGAGGTGGAGGGTTGTGGCTGTGAAATCCATCAAAATTGGATTATGCACTGGCGGGGTGGGTGATGGTGTCCTGGGACAAAGGCGGCTGGGAGGGGGGTAAAGCCAGTTATTCTCCAGGCCCTCTCCCTGGTGTGGCGAACTTCCTGAACCTCAAACTAAGGGGTCTGGTGGGGGGGGGGGGGCGGGGGTGGGGTGGGGGGGGATACCCAGCTTCAATGACCACCTCTATTAACTGTGCCCACTGTGCTTTCCAACCCCAAGGATGTTGCGCACAGGTTTTGTAAATCCCAATGTGGCTCAAAGACGATAGAACCCATTTGTGGACTTTGCAAGGTCCATTTTCTTCCACATTTTTCTTGGTAATAACATTCTGGCTCAACACATGCCCCTTGCCGTGGACGCTTCACAGACCAAAAATAGTCACCAAACTTGTTTCAGTGTTCTATGCCCGCTGTTTATTTAACTCACGGTCTTTTAAATGAACATCTGTTCTATTGAAAGGGCCTTGTTCTGAAAGCCAACTTATTACACGCCTAAATAGCTCGCCGGCAGATGCCCCGAGCCGTGCCAAAAAACATCATTCCAGCCCGCCGAGTCTTTGATTAGGGACTTGTCTGCAAAATGCCCAAAGTGCCAGCCCAGTCCCACCACCCCAACACCGCCATTGATTGCCAGCCCCCCAAAACAGAAGCGTGGTGCCATAGAGGTTCAGTGACCCAGACGCCGGTTTTTTGCCGCGGAGGTTCCCGAGGCGAGGCAGATGCTGGGGCCGGATGTCACAGGTCTTGCTGATATACAGCCGGAGGCCTCTTTGTGCTGGCACAGAGGCTGGCTGCCAAACCCTGACCCCCTTGCCATGGTTTCTCCGTGGGACGACCAAGGATCTGGTCTGTCAGGATTCACTGCTCTGAAGCCAGCCCACAGCGAGGCCTGGCGCAACACCCGACATTGATAAGGATGGCTCGGGGGGGCGGGGGGCGGGCGGGGGAGATAGAAGAGTCTGGCACAGACCAGTGCAAAGACGAGCTTGTGTGAAATGAGTGT
>PIJE02008159.1:10000-11054 GCA_002895965.2 Coryphaenoides rupestris | reverse complement strand
ACACACACAAGTGGATTCTGCGTGCACACTAATTGTTTTTAATTAAGTTGTTGTTCTACATAGCTTTTTATTACATATATACCGTTTTATTACATTGTTGCTTCGATGGTTTATTTGCTGCTTTATTTTTTTATTTCATTTCCATCGCTTTAAAATGTTAAAAAGTCTGCTGTTTAGCGCTTAGTTGGCGCTAGGGGGCGCTGTTACGCCCCTAAAACACACGTTGCATATTGAGCATTTTTCTCATTTAAAAATAGCCTCTGTCTTAAAATAGTCACACTAAACAACAGTGGAGAACAGTAGAAGGGAGGAAGAGGAAGGGGACAGGAGACAGGAGACAGGGGAGGAAAGTGAAGAAGTGAAGAGCGAGAGTATAGATCCAAAGTATTGATCCCTCAGCGGCCTCGTCTAACTGCCTCTGTTACAGGAGATTACCTCATCAATTATAGAAACACATCACGGTGAAAATTGAGACGGGCGCACACAATATAAACGCACAATATAAACAACATATCAACATATGTACACATCAACACGTTCTCTGTTTGTGGAATGGATGATCTTATCTCATCTTTTCCTAGCTACCTTGCTGTTTTACACGTTATATTAACGTTTAACCCCACTGACTCCCACCCCTCATAGACACGATTGTGTTACATTAATGCACATCTTTTCTTTAAGTTGCACCTTTTTATTGCTTATTTCTTTTATATATATTTTAGATTTTTTATATCATTTTTTAGATTTTTTTTTATTTTATAGAATAGAATAGAACTTTATTTATCCTGAAGGAAATTATTTTAATTTGACAATAACACAACATTTGTTTCGAAGTAGATTGAAACAGTAGCTACTTTTCAATATTACCTTAAGTTGCAATATTACCTTTCATCATCATAGACAATATTCCTAAAATCATTAATTAAAATTGTATTTTAATATGGATTATTTATTTATATATGTATTATATATATATATATAATATTTATAGCTTTTTTTAATTTCTAGGTTATTTTTTTATTTCTATATTACTGGTCTCTGTTTAATGTTAGGC
>PIJE02008156.1:10000-11070 GCA_002895965.2 Coryphaenoides rupestris | reverse complement strand
GGATGCCCCGAACAAATGCCACACCAATGCGGCGTTTGTGGCACGGAGTACGCTCCGCAGTGTATTTCCTTCCTTTCTGTTTATTTGCACCAATTAAGAAACACACTGACGCAATATTAAATCAATACAAATAAAGCAAACAGTCATTCGTATCTCGCAACCCGGTCGCCCGTTGCAGTCAGACTTCTGTTGCACAAACGCGTAGCATAAGCTGCTGTTGACATTCTGCTTCAGTGGTTGGTTGGTGGTCGGTTATGGAAGAGATTAGATTGTGAGACGGTTATCGGCGGGTATTTAGTGGTGGATTTGGAGAAATTATTATCGAAATATATCTGCTGTATCGCGAATATTAACACCAAAACGAAACCGCGGTTGGATATTATCAGCGACCGGTCTCGTGAATTAAGATCAATAAATGTACAGCGAAGGGGCCGGACCACATTCCTGTCCGTTTTTTTGAGAAAATTGCCGACTGTTGAATTCTTTCATACGTTTTTGTTTGTGTTGTTCCAGAGGGCAGTGATAAACGTAGTCTTACTTGCTTGCTTGGAGTCGCAGGATCTGGAAGCCTTCAGAAGACCGACCCGGCGAGGCTTTGAGAACACCGCGACCGTTAATCACATTATGATTATATTCTTATTGACGATCGGTTGACTTGATTAGTGTGAAACGGGTCGGTTTGGTGAAGTGATTGTGAGGCTAGATTGACTCTGTGGTGTGTGTGTGTGGTGTGTGTGTGGTGTGTGTGTTGTTGGTGTGTTGTTGTGTGTGGTGTGTTGTGTGTGTCTCTCCTCTTTTTTTTCTTCTTTCTCTCTCTCTCTCTCTGTGCTCTCTGTCTCTCTCTCTCTCTCTTCCTCTCTGATTGTCCTCTTCTCGTCTATTTCTTATCTCTCTGTCTGTACTTCTCTGTCGTCTCTGTCTCTCTCTGCTCTCTCTCTCTCTCTCTCTCTCTGTGCTCTTCTATGTCTCTCTGTCTCTCTGTCTCGTCTGTCTCTCTCTTGTCTCTCTCTCTGTCTCTCTCTCTTGTCGTCTGTGTGCTCTCTCTGCTATCTCTGTCTCTTCTCTCTATC
>PIJE02008156.1:0-2500 GCA_002895965.2 Coryphaenoides rupestris | reverse complement strand
ACTTTATTGATCCCCGGGATGACATCTTCATATGTCGATTGCCGCCGGCCGACTCCGACTCTGACTCTGACTCATGTGTTTGTTGCCCCCCGACCCCGTGACGCGATATGAACAGACTCACGACTCGCTCGGCCACGTTACGCGGGGACTTACCCCCGGGGTCCGAGATAAGCTTGTTTTTTGGAAGACCTGGACTTCAGACTCGGCGGGGCGCGAGCCTGCGGTCCACGCGAAAGCGCGAATCCATTATCAATTAAACATTTCGTTCGGTATTGTAACTGCAACCACCGCTTTCGGCTTCGTCTCCCAGTTGGCACCGTCGCTAATCCGTTTTGTAATCCGGTTCAGGTGAGGTCAGGGTCGCCGCCATTCCATGTCAGGTCATTTGAGACCTCATGAGGAATACATAACTTGGTCGCCGCGGCCCGGACACACAGCTTGTCCTTGCGGCGCGGCTCAGACTGCATAGAGACTTCCTTCTTTTATGTCTTAACTTATTCAGCAGCAGCAGCGGAACCCACGGCCCTCTGTACCCGCCGGTGCCCACGGCTCACATTGCACTCTTTGTCCCGCCGGCTCCACGGACGCGTGCGGCTAAAAGCTAAAGAGTCCTTTCACCTAGTCTCGACTCCCAAAATGATTTCCTAACTCGAACCCGAAACGGGAATAATGACTCTGAACCCACCCACCGAGGGGTTTACAATCTTGGAACACTGCTCTCTGTCACAAGGGTCATTCTGTGATTCGTTGGACGACGGTTTGCTCAACGGAAGCAGGTGTTTTGTTTGCTTGTATTCAGCGAACAACAAAGTCTTGTTGTCCACAAAGATATATTTGTTTGGAGAAAGAACCGCTGATGGAGGAACGCAGGCGTGCCAGCAGCCAGACTGTGTGTCGTCTCGGCGCACTTGAGAGACACCTGGTGGCGGTCGGCGGGTACTGCAGTTGTGAAATACAAACCAATACACCAGATGATATAATCAGATCTATATTCATTATAATGAGTAAGTTATCGATGATTAGACGTTATTCATTATTTGCAATACTCTTCTTGTGTCTTCTTACCATTAAATGTGTGTACTGTATGCTTTATACTCAAAGGAAATGGGGGGGAAAGATTGGATTATTCTCTCTCTCTATGTCATTCTAATTCACTGCACTTTCAAATCTATGTGTTCCCCTACAGCCTTGATCAGATCGGACCTCCGACGACAAAAAGCGAACCAGTTGGCCAACGCAGCCGTAAGTGTCTGAATCATCCCCGAACCGACGCATGAAATAAAAAGAAAAGGCTTTGGTTCTTATTAATCTTCTAATGTCATCACGCTACTTAATGAGATACTCAGAAAAAAAAACGCAATCTGATTTCCAATCATGTGACTTTCACAATCAACATCAATTGGAATGATTCACGATTCACTCTGGATTCCCCCCCCCCAACCTGATGACCCTGATTGAGTAGCGTTGTGATCCCGAGCCCCTGACCCCCAACGACCTGACCCCGACGACCCGAGGTCACCGTCGCCGGGTCAGGTCGTCTCTCCCCTTTTCCTTTCCGTCCCGTCGTGTCTGACTGGTGTATCGAGTGCCACTCAAAACGTGAGCAGGACCTCGATACGACGGCCGTCAAATGCCGCTTTTATATACGCTCCGCCGAAACTCCTTGTCGTCACATGACTCTACAACTTTATTTATACATGCATATATACATGCACACATGTATAAATATAGTTATGTGAAGGGGGCTCGTGCCGAACGTGTCATTTGCTGCTTCAAAAATAGCGCGTTGCTGCACGGCTACGCGTCTATTTTGAAACCCCTTCGTGGCTGCCACTACGCTACGCTACGCTACGCTACGCTATGCTGTGCTATGCTATGCAAGTTATTCTCGGTGATGATGATGATGATGATGATGTTGATGTAACCTCACGGATGTCACCTCGCGTGACGTCACTCGGACCTCCGGGGGAACACTGGGGTGAGGCACGTGATCGTTTTGCTTGTTCTCGACTTTTTGCAGTCGCGCAACACAAAGAAAGGTGTCGACTTCCTTCCTGTGTTCAGCGACTATAAAAAGCAGCTATCTTCGTGACTCACGGCTGTGCCAGGGACCTCAGTCGTGTGTCGCTTCTGTTTTCTTTCTCTCGTTGAAATAATAGACCCCTGCTCCTCCGAAGAAAATATCATTTTCTTCATTTACTTTTCTCAGAAGGAGCTGTGCCCGAGATTATGTCCAATTCTTAATCCTGTAATGTTGTTAACCCGGCGAGCACCCAGACTTAAGACCCGTAGCCGGTTGTACTTCAAACGTTGGCACGCACTTCAAACCCCGAACACGCGGCCGTCGGCCTAATCGTCTTATCTGTCGCCCGACAGATCCGGCCAGACGGAACAGCGGTTGGGCTGTTGGCGAGATATTTAACCCTTGTCGTGGTCACCAGGGCTTCAGGGTTGATTCTATTGTACTCTGCAACAGCGCTAATCGCACGGGAATGTCCTC
>PIJE02008155.1:0-11073 GCA_002895965.2 Coryphaenoides rupestris | reverse complement strand
ATACTGCGGGACAGACAAGACACCAACTGTATTTATACTGCAGGACAGACAGGACACCAACGGTATTTATACTGCAGGACAGACAAGACACCAACGGTATTTATACTGCAGGACAGACAGGACACCAACGGTATTTATACTGCAGGACAGACAAGACACCAACGGTATTTATACTGCAGGACAGACAAGACACCAACGGTATTTATACTGCAGGACAGACAAGACACCAACGGTATTTATACTGCAGGACAGACAAGACACCAACGGTATTTATACTGCAGGACAGACAAGACACCAACGGTATTTATACTGCAGGACGCACAAGACACCAACGGTATTTATACTGCGGGACAGACAGGACACCAATGGGACACCAACGGTATTTATACTGCAGGACAGACAGAAGATGTTTCTTTTATATTTTTGCATTTACTGTGTCTGTTGCTGTTTTTCATCATGTAAAGTGCCCATGTTTTAAAGCGCTATATAAATAAAATGTATTATTATTATTATTATTATTATTATTATTATTATTATTATTATTATACTGTACCTGTCATGAATGTTTCCCTTGTCGTCGCCCACCGTCATGGTGACGTTGCGGACCTTGCTGAGGTCAAAGTGGGGATCGTACTGGTGGTAGTCTGGGGTGATCCAGCCCACCCACACCCCGCTCACCTCCTGGCCCGCAAACACCCGCACCGAGTAATAGTACTGTGGGCAGCGGAGGAGGACATTACGTCATTGTCAAAATCATCATCATCAGCAGCAGCGTTATCAAGGACTTTTAGTGTGTCATTATCATTAGCATTACCGTCGTCAACATCTTCATCATCATCAAGAATTTCCTTCGGGATTAATAAAGTTTTATCTTATCTTATTATCAAGGTCTTTTGGTGTGTCATTATCATCATCATCATCACCATCACCATCGTCATGATCATTATCATCAATATTATAGCTATTGTAGCTATACTATAATACATTACAATATATTACAACATTATAATAGCAACAACAAAAGTACATACTATTATTGTATTCCATTCAAACTATTGTTGACAGTTTAACTCATCAAACAACTCTCTTGACTTCTTTTTCATGTTTGAAGGTCAAATGTTGTGATCATGAGCATATGAATATGGCGTGTACTGTAGTATGAATATGAAATAGCACCAAACGGGTGTGTTGGTACGTACGGTGGTGGTGTTGAGGATGATGTCCACGTCGTCCCGGTCGTCGGGCACCACGTCCTCCACCAGGCGGGGCATGGTCGGTACCACCGGAGGGGGGTTGAGCAGCGCCGCCTTCTTGGCCTTGAACAGAAACCTGCCCATCACACCGTCACAAAACAATCAGACAAACAACAACAAAATGTGAATTATGAGGCAAACTTTTGACGGAATGCAGTATGAATCCAAGCATGAATCCAAACTGCCATGAATTCAAACTGAATGCAAACCAACATGAATCCAAACTGAATCCAGACTGAATCCAAAACAACATGAATCCAAACTGGACAACACCACGTATCCAATCCTTTTACATGAATCAACAAAAACACCAAACCCTTTCTTGCAGCTCTTCTCCATGGATTTCATGAAAATTCAAATCCAACATGAATCCAAATATGAATCCAAACCAACATTCATTCATGGATGCAAATCAATCCAAACTGCCATGAACTCAAACTGAATCCAAACCACCATGAATCCAAACTGAATCCACATTGAATCCAAACCAACATGAATACAAACTGAATCCAAACTGAATCCAAAATTAATCCAAACTGAATCCAAACCAACATGAATACAAACTGAATCCAAACCAACATGAATCCAAACTGAATCCAGATTGAATCCAAACCAACATGAATCCAAACTGAATCCAAACCAACATGAATCCAAAATGAATCTCTAGCAACATGAATCCAAACTACACTGACCCTTTCTTGCGGCTCTTCTCGGTGGACGCGTCCTTCTCGTTCTCTCCGTTCTTCAGCGCCGGCGTCTCCTTGGGCACCGAGGGCTCCTTCTTGTCCTCCTCCTGCTCGCGCCGCGCGACCGACTTCTTCAGCAGCTCGTAGTCCGAGTCGGGGTCCATCTCCGGCACCTCGTCCTCGGGCACGGTGAGGGTACGCGTGAGCGGCGTGGTGCCGGCGCGCACCTTGAAGGTCTGGTGGAACTCCACGGGCATGCTGAGGCGCAGGAACATCAGGTCGGTGGCGGCATTCTGCGAGCCGAACGTCTTGTGCACCAGCTTCAGGCAGGGGGCGCTCTCCACCGTGCCGTCCACCCGCGACAACTGGATGGAAACCGCACAGCAGCAGAGTGGATGTTAGTGTCCCCCCCACTTAATAAAAATAACCACAATATTAACAAATAGTGGGGTTTTTTCCGCAGAAGAAACGCAGACGTGCATGTGATGCAGTCCTCTCTTCGTTGGGGGTGGGCGGGGTTACCTCGAGGTGGGGGTGGTCGGTGGGCACGGGTATGAACTGCGGCAGGCTCTTGCTGAACCACATGGTGATGTCACGCTTCATATTGATGGCGAACGGCTCGAAGCCCTCCTGCAGCCCGCAGATGGTGAAGAAACGCAGGCTGCTGACGTTCTGGCCCAGGTTGATGCGGCCCACCTGGGACAGACCCAGGCTGCACACCGGGATGAAGCCTGGAGGTGGAGGGATGTGGAGGAGGGAGGAGGAGGAGTTGCAGGAAAAGGAGGAGGAGGAGGAAGAGGGAGGAGGTGAAGAAAGAGGAGGTGGAGGAAGATGAGGAGTTGCAGGAAGAGGAGGGGAGAGGTGGAGGTAGAGAAGGAGGAGGAGGAGGAGGAGGATGAAAGGAAGATGATGATGAAGAGGAGGAGCAGGAGGAGGAGGAGGAGAAGGCGGAGTAGGAGAAGTAGGTTGGAAATTAATTAACGAGTATGAATTTTATGCTATTTTATATTCTGCGACACCAGAGGAGAGTGCCAGCCACGGAGTTGAAATGCAGACCTTTGGACAGGAGTTCAGTGGTTCTGCATAATATCATCATATGCCATCATGATTTCCATGAACAGTAATTTACTATTTACTATTATTAGTCATTTACTCTCTGTTTCTGGTTCTGATTCTGAATCTGATTTAGCAGATGCTTTTATCCTTAGGTGCTTAAGTGACTTGGGTAGCAGTATCTTTTGGAGTACATTCAGCAGGTATGGTCTTCTAGGCATCACGGGGGTGAAGCCACCGCCAGTAGGACCGCTCACCCTCTCCGATCTCGATGTCCTTGAAGGCCATCTCCGAGCCCGAGTCGCAGATCAGCATCTCGCCGTTGAGCGTGAACATGATGTTCATCTCCGTCAGGTCGATCATGCAGCCCACCACGTCGCCCGACAGCCACTGGCGCCCGAACGGCTCGGTGCCCACGTGCCAGCGCTGGGCCTGAACACACACACAAGATGATGATGGAGCAAGTGAGGTCCATATTAAGACCAGACCAGAGCTCGCATTTGAACCCCATGAAACACAAAGCATGGAGATAAAGGCCCCCATATGTGTGGGGGGGTACATGATGAACAGCCCACTTAAGCGTGAAAGTACCTGATGTGGATGTGCTCCATCTTTGTGGAAAACTACAGTTTGAATTAAGTTGGAACGTGACAACATTGAATAGAAACTAGTGATAGTCTATTCCACCTTTGGGAATGATTGTGTGTCCACATCTAGCCAGAGAAACGCCAATTTAAAAACATGTAGCATGGAAATAATGATTTTCCCTCGAATATGTTACTTCTATAAACAGGCAAAAGTCGGAATTTCACCAGTAATCCAGTTAGAGAATCCTAAACAATAATGTCTACACGCAACAACCAACATCTGGATCAGGGCATTTGGGAATCCTCGATTGAATACTTTGCTCGATAATAAATAACCGCTAGCTCCTCCCTGCGGTGGTACCTTGAAGCCGTTGAAGACGTAGGCCCACTCGTCAGCACCCAGCTCGGTGTCGGCGCGCACGCTGGGCCGCGCCCAGCCCACCCGCATCTCGCCCACTGTCACCGCCTCAAACTCAAAGTACCACTTCCCCTGGGTCACCACGTACGACTTCTCCGCCCGGAAGATCCGCACCTTGTCGCCGCGGGAACCGGCCGACCCCGGCCCACCTGAGGCACAATATAGGGAGAGTCGCTTTAGTGGGGACGATGCAGACTTTGTTTATAGTGCTAATTATGCTAATTCTGCTTCTGCAATATGAAGCATTTCCGTGTAGTGTACAATATTATGGTGTGACCTCAGATTTAGTATTTTATATTTATATGCATATTGGACATCTAAGCTGTACATAGTAAAACATTATGCTTTAAGGAGACCTATTATACCACCAGGTGGAAGCGTGATTAGCCATTCCAAGAGTATCTATTATCTACTTGTTGAGCCTTTTTGCGAGATTACGCTTGGGATTGATTAGTCGATGCCTGAGTGTGTCTGATCGTCTTTATTGATATCTCCCCTTTTCAGGGCGCAACACATACATAATGGTGGCATTCACAGTGAGTGCATGAGTGAGTCAGTGAGTGTGTGACTCACTGCACTCCTGGTCAGGCGGCTCGATGTTGTAGCCGTAGCCAATCAGAGTGCGGACGGCGGCGCACACTGTGTCCCTATTGGTCTTCTTGGTCTTCTCGTCCAGCAGGTTGTAGGGGACCAGCCGCGGGTTGCGCTTGTTGTAGATGTCCTTTGGGAGACCAGAGGCAGACACGGTTTATAATACTGTCACACGTGTTAAAGGGGACATATTATGCCACCAGGTGTGAGTGTGATTAGCCATTACAAACCGTTTCACAATTGCCATGTGACTACCCTGTAGTGACATCACAAGTGGGAATGTCCACCTAGATGTATGATTACTAGATCAGTCTACCAGCCAACCCAGTGGACTGCACTGACAGTTGAGTTAAACCTCATATTTAATTATTTTTCTTTCTTTCGCATCTAGTTGGACTAATTGGATTTAATTGGCATTATTGAATGCCTAAGTACATTGTGGATTTAAATCTGAGATTTCTTCTTGTATTCCTCTCGTAGTTAATCGGCCCATGTTTTAATGGTAAATGGATTGTATTTATATAGCTCTTTTATCCAAAGCCTCACATTCACCCATTCATTCATGACCCGCGGTCACCTGGACGATGCTGTATGTCCAGCCCTGTCGGACCCGGTCCCTGGCCCACACGTTGTGCCCGTTCTCTGCCAGCCTCTCCACCAGGGTGTTCTGGTTGGGGGTCAGCTTCACGTGGTTCAGATCCAGAGGGGCTGGCTTGTAGCCATTACTCTGGATATACCTGAGAACGGAGAACACAAAAAGCTGGGCATATAATACACTGTTTGCTTTTTTTAAGTGTTGTTGTTTCATTCCAACTCTGACTGTGCGAGTAAATCGTCTGCGATGTAAAGCCAAAATTCACGATTTATGTGCTCACACGGTACGGTCCAATCGTCAAGCCACAACCAGAGTGTTCACACTGCACGTCAATAAAACGTCCCGTCGGACCCTGTCCCCACTCTGCCTATTGGTAATTGGTTCCTTGTTTGAGTCTGAAGAAGTTTATTTGTTTGTAACCCTTCAATAAAAAAGAGGCACGGGTGAATATGGACTCATGACATGCGACGTTTCTCTCGTTCATATCGGTGGTGATAGGACGAGGAGGAAACATCGAAGAGGCATATATGCTGTTGCCACCGCTCGACCGACCTCCATGTTTTCTGTCCACACGACAGGGTGAGAATCGATCACACTGTGACCGATGGAAACACTCAACACGCGACTTACGTCTTGGGGAGTTTGGTCTTCTTCAAGTTCTCCTCCGCCTTCTCGTCGCCCATGCCCACGTGACAGCCCAGTGCCAGCAGGGTCCTTAAAAAATAAAAAATAAACGCACAGGAAGGAGTTAAGCACACACAGGAAGGAGTTAAGCACACACAGGAAGTAGTTAAACACACACATCAAATCCTTTGGAGCAAAAAGACCCCTGCAGGACTGACTTGAGAGTCTCCCCGGACATGGCCAGGTTGTAGTTCTTCTCGGGGTCCGGCAGACCCTGGAAGTCCACCAGGCAGGGGTGCAGCTTCTTGTTGTCATCGCGGACCTGCATACAATGCGGTCGTTAGTTAGAAGTGTTCCATCAATCACTTGTACCGCATACATACAGTATTATTAAAATATTAAATATGATATGCCACTGACCAGAGCGAAGGTCCAGCCCTGTTCGATGCGGGTCACAGCCCACAGCTCGTGGCTGTTCTCCGCTAGCTTCTCACGGATGCGCTCCAGATGAGGTGGCAACACAATCTGCGAGAAGAACGTAGAGTCAATGGCTGCTCTCATACACCGATGGCGGTGTCAACCATGCAAGGCAACAACAGCTAGCACATAGGGGCTAGGGTGTCTTGCTCAGGGACACCTCAACACTTAGCTAGGCGGAGCCAGGGATTGAACCAGCCACCTTCCAGTTGCCAGACAACCGTTCCACCTCCTGAGCTACTGGTAATGCCCCTTATAATTACTACAAAGTATAATCATTTTGTAGTAATTATTAGGGGCATTACCATTATCGTGCACAACCACTAATAATAAAAACCTGTTTTTCTGAATCCAGCAGTCACTCTCCTATCATTTCTCTGCATATTATATTTATGTGGAAGTGTGTGTGTTTGGTGGTTGGCTTAATTGGCCTCACCTGGCCCAGTTAGAGTCTGGGGTGGGTGGGGCTGCAACCTCACCTGGCCCAGTTAGAGTCTGGGGGGGTGGGGGGGTAGTGTGGTCGTACCTGGACCGTGTCCAAGGGACAGGGGGTGAAGGCAGTGTGGGACAGCGACTGGGTGGGCCCCAGGAGGTTGCGGATGCCATCAAAGTCATGCTTGTACTCCTTGATGGGCTCGATGCGCAGGCGGTCCCGGGGCAGCACCGCCTCGTAGCAGGGGGCGTAGCCCGGGGGCGGCAGGAACTTGAAGTCGCCATGGCGACCGCCCAGCAGGAAGCGGAGCCTGTTGCCGGCGGTCGGGAATAGGTGGACGTTAACGAGAGAGATACTTATATTATGATATGAACAAAATTACAAAATATTGTGGTCTCTTTCAACAAATGTACTCTTTGAAAGTCGATTTGGATAAAAGCGTCTGCCAAATGCCCTAAATGTAAATGTAAATGTAAATCTCAGATGCTTGGCAATCTTGGCCAAGATTGGTTTTCAAAATAAAACGTTGTCCGTACTTGACGCCCGCCGAGAAGCTGACCACAGGGAAGAAGAGGCCGTCCAGGTTGAAGTTCTCGAACATGCCCTGCACCGGGTGCCCGTTAATGCGGAAGGAGATGCTGGGCACACTCAGGTCCAGGCAGCAGCTCACCACGTCGTCCGCCGCCAGGATGTGCTGGTCGGGCGTGGCCACGTGCCGCCGGACGCGACCTGCGGAGCACACATCCACACAGAACATCAGAACCAGAAACAGCTGTATTGCGTTAGTTTTTGCAAACAAGGAACATCTGCATGTGACTACCATCTAGTGACATCACAAGTGGGAATGTCCACCTAGATGTATGCTGACGAGATCAGTTTAACTCTCGGTACAGTCCACTGGGTAGAAGTTAAAAGTGTTGCATAAATATAGACTGCCTTCTCTAACCTCTCCACGACCTCATGACATCAGGTCACATGCCTCACATTCAGACACTCAAACACCAATGGCCACCAGTGTCACGCATACAGGTCAAGTTCCGCCATCTTGTTGGGGAGGTGTAAAGTATTAGGTTTCGTGCTCGAGGGCACTTTGACACTTCGAACCAGCAACCAGTTCAACTTACCAGATCACAGCTATATTATATCGCAAACAACTGCTAACTATTAAAGGAGACATATTATACCACCAGGTGTGAGCATGACTAGCCATTCCAAGTGGTTTGTGACATCACAAGTGGGAGCGTCCACCTAGAAGTATGCTGGATAGATCAGCTTACCAGCCTACCCAGTGGACTGTAGCGACTGTGGTAGGCTGATCTACATCTGGGTGGACACTCCCACTTGTGATGTCAAAAACAGGAGATGACACTGCGTTTTGAAACCGCTTGGAATGGCAAATCACGCTCACACCTGGTGTCCTTTAAAAATCATAAGATCATAAGATCATCATTTTATTAACAGTGGGGGTTTTTTTCTACGCTACCTGACCAGAGGTGGAGTCCGTCGAAGCCATAGGAGTAGAGGTCGTCCCCAACGCCGTTGCTGCCCCAGCCCTCCCCGCCTCCCGGGTAGGGGCTGTAGCCCTCCGTCAGGGCCCAGCCCACCCTCAGGTGCACGGGCTGAGCGGTCAGGAAGGGCTCCACCTGGTCCACCATTACCTCAAAGTACCACTTCTTGTACTGCGTGGAGCCCTCGCACGTCCCCAGGAAGATGTTGGGCCGCATACTGGGTGGGGGAAGACCACAGAGCAAGCTCAGAAGCCGTCATTGTCCATGGACACCATAAGATAGACAGGAGTCAAATGTGGTCCCACCCCCTACGGACACTATACTACACGTTATATTAACATTTAGCCCCACTGACTCCCAGCCCCAATGGACACAATTGCGTTACATTAACACACATCTTTTCTTTAAATTGCACCTTTTAATTGCTTATTTATATATATTTTTAGAACATTTCTAACTTTTTTAGAATTTCTATATTATTAATTTCTGTTTAATGTTCAATGTTATGCCCCAATTTCACAAAAGCACATTCCTTGTTTGTAAAAACTAAGGCAATAAAGCTCATTCTGATTCTGATTCTGATTGAGGCAGTATATACTTTTTTACACATTTGAAACTATCTATAGACATGGGTTGAGAACTCAACATGTTTTATGTATTTATTTACTATTATTCTAGTAATAAATATGACCATTTGGATGATGTAATAATAACCAAACCTGGTGGCATAGTTGATGATGTTGGTCTGGAGGAGGAGGTCGCGACCCGGAAGAAGATTTTCCGTGATGAGATTCTGATTGGACCTCACGGCCACGCCGTTACACACACACAGGGAGCACAGCACGTCCAGCACCTGCACACACACACACACAGGTTTACTTTTACATGCGATCATATGAGTTAAGTGTTAAGTGTGACGACGAGACCAGACGACCTCCCTGACCTTGTGGTTGCGGCCGTGCTTGTCCAGCAGGGAGATGATGGACTTGATGTGGTTCTCCTGGATGATGTTGAGCACCTCCGGACTCTCGATCAGAACACAGTACAGCACCTCCAGGATGCCTGTCGCAGGGTGAGAAGGTCAGAACGTCAAACGGATCCACCACCATCTCCATTCGGCAAAGAACCACCACCGCCATGCGCCATCTCCCGCCCGCTCCCGCTCACAACCACCAGACCAGAAGAACTCTGCTCTGATCGGGCAGGAAGGTGGGGACCACACCTGAGGAGGCCTCCAGCCGGTCCAGCTTGCTGACCAGCCAGTCCAGGTTGTCACAGAACAGAGCGCAGTTGGAGCGGTTCCCCCTGATCTGCGACGCTATATACGAGGAGGAGGAGGAGGAGGAGAGAGACGTAATGATGACGAAAGTCATTTTAGCACCTCTGAATGAACACATACTGTAAATAAATACAATAAATGGACACTTACAATTCTAATCTGCCTAACTATCTGTCTATTTATCATTCTAACAGGTCTATCTGTCGGTCTATCTATTTACCTATCTAATAGATCTGTATATCTATCTTTGACTTTGACTTTGAATAAAACACTTTGACTTTGACTGAACAGATTTATCCAACACATCTGTCTGTCTACCTATCAAACAGATCTGTCTGTCTGTCTGTCTGTCTATCTCTCGAGCTAACAGACCTGTATATCTAACTCTTCCACCTGTCTGTCTAACAGGTCTGGGGACCTACCCAGTAGTTCGTAGAGCAGATTAACAATCTCCTTCCAGGACTCAGCCGCCTCCTCCCCAGCGAACTCAGAGAAGTGGGCCGCTGTGTTGTAGACGTTGAGCCGGTCCACACAGTCCAGGACCAGGGTGATCATTCCCTGTTCGGATACAGAAAATAGTGAGGAAGGAGGACATGATGCAAAATCAGTACCAAGCAAATCACTTGCTTTGTTATTACAGTTCCAGTGACTGTATCTGACCTCCTCCTGAAAGAGGTTCTGCCGGTTCTTCAGGGAGCGCAGCTTGGACTGCTTCTCCTCGTGCTCAAGCTCCTCCTCGGGGGGCCGGAAGTAGAAGATGAGGTCCTGCAGGGCCAGCACCACCGAGTCCATGGGCACCAAGCTGGCGCTGGAAGACTTGTTCTTGCCGCTCAGAGCGTCCAGGCCCCTGGGTGGGGTGGGGATACACACACACACACACACACACACACACATAGCAAACAAGTGAACTTCATTAACTGGCTGAAGAGACTTTTCTGGTTAAACTGGTTAAAGTGGTCTGGGGTCTTACTTGATGAACTGGTTGAAGAGGCCGCTGGTCTTACTTACTGGTTAAACTGGTTAAAGTGGCCTGGGCTCTTACTTGATGAACTGGTTGAGGAGGCTGTGTTGTTACTGGTTAAAGTGGTCTGGGCTCTTACTTGATGAACTGGTTGAGGAGGCTGTGTTGTTACAGGTTGAAGTGGTCTGGGCTCTTACTTGATGAACTGGTGGAAGAGGCCGGTGGTGCTGTAGATCATTCTGGCCGCCTGGGACTCCTCCGTCTGGGAGCGAGCGACGGTCAGAGCGTCGTCCATGTGACCCTCTTTGTGGAGGATGGCCTGATGGGCGAAGTTGGCGAACACAGCCACATGTCAACACATCTGTCCAGAGCCACCACTTAAATAACTGTTTCACTGTTACTTTCAATTGTAAATCCTAAATTGTGTTTTGAGGTTGTGGGACCTCCCTCCATATATCATTGTGGGAGTGTGTGTGTGTGTTTGGTGGCTGGCTGGCTTAATTGGCCTCACCTGGCCTGAGTTAGAGTCTGGGGGGTGGGGCTACAGCCTCACCTGGCCAGTTAGAGTCTGGGGGGTGGGGCTACAGCCTCACCTGGCCAGTTAGAGT